>JAHRHZ010000123.1:1742814-1773174 GCA_024137785.1 Ginglymostoma cirratum | reverse complement strand
CTCTCTCACACACACTCTCTCTCACACACTCTCTCTCACACACACACACTCGCACACACACACACTCGCTCTCTCACACACACACACACACTCTGTCTCTCTCTCTCTCACACACACACTTTCTCTCTCTCTCTCTCTCACACACACACTCTGTCTCTCTCTCACACATGCACACGTGCGTGCACTCTCTCACTCTCGCTCTCTCACTCACACACACACAACCTCTTACACACACGCAGAGAGACATGTACACACAGGCACACAGATACAAACATGCACACACAGACATACAAACGCTGCATTCACATTACATTCCCAGATGAGGGCATGAAAGGAAGTAGAGCTGGTATCGACCATTCAGCCTTATTCCGACATTCAAATTAGCTGATTTTTGGACCTCGACTCCACCTTCCCACCCACTCTCCTACCCCTTGATTCTAACAGAGAGGTTGATAATCTTTCCATCTCAGCCTCAGTTGTGTTCATGGGTGGGGCATCTAGATTCCTGTGGGGGAGGGAATTGCACAGATTCACAAGCCTTTGAGTGAGGGGCTTAGTCCTGAAAGATTGGCCCCTGATCCTGTGCCCCCGTGGTTTAGGTTCTCCCAACTCTGTGTCTCTCCTATCGAATTCCTTTCGGAGGTTTGGTCAGACTGTGATCAGAGAGTGGATGGGCAGGGTTTACCCAACAGCTCATTGAGGGAGAGTCCTCATTCTACGAACCCCATCTAACGAGCCCTTGCTGTGCTGTCTCCAATACATCCTTCCGGAAATATGGAGCCGGAAGCTGAATGCAGTATTTTAGATGTGGATACTGAAATCCCAGTACAACCATAGCAGGGCACCCTTCTTCCTGTGTTCCAACCCCCTTTGCAGTAAACACCAACGTACCATTTGCCTGTCTAATTGCTTGGGTGCTATTCCTGTATAAGCAAACCCAAACCTTTCAGAACATCAGCATTTGCAAGTCTTTCACCTTCTTGAAAGAGGGATCCTGCCATTCTCTTCTAAAGTGAATGACCTCATTGTTTCCCAACGGTGAACTTGTAGCTCAGTCCCTTCACCTGCTTGTAACTCTTTGTGTCCTCCCCACAGCTATGTATCATCAAAGCCTAACTTAACCACTTTTTTGCTTCAACCAGTATATCAAGGAATAAATCAGACCCAAATCAATCAGTAAATGGGGTGGCATGGTGGCTCAGTGGTTAGCACTGCTGCCTCACAGCGCCAGGGACCCGGGTTCGAATCCAGCCTCGGGCGACTGTCTGTGTGGAGTTTGCACATTCTCCCTGTGTCTGTGTGGGTTTCATCCAGGTGCTCCGGTTTCCTCCCGCAGTCCAAAGATGTACAGGCTAGATGGATTGGCCATGCTAAATTGCCCAGTAGTGTTCAAGGCATGTGTAGATTAGGTGGGTTATAGGGGGATGGGTCTGGGTGGGATGCTGTGAGGGTCAGTGTGGACTTGTTGGGCCGAAGGGCCTGTTTCCGCACTGTAGGGATGATGATGAATTGTAAAAAGCTGAAGGCCCCAGCACTGACTTATTGATGCTGCAAGCATCACAACCTGCCAACCTATTCTAGCTCTCTGACCATTAACTGATTTCCCCCACGCGTGCTCGCCTGTTAACACCTCCCACCCAAGCCCACAAGCTTTGGGCCCAGATAGTTACAATTACCCCGATAACAATTTTTTCTGTACGCATTGCCTAGGTGAGGAACTGGTGGAGTTCTGGCTGAGGACGGAGAGGATCTTAAAGCTGGGTGACATCAATGCTGAGGAGAGAGATCAATACTTTGCTCAGCTCCGAATGATCCAGGCCACCCACCTGCAGGAAGGTTCTGTCGTCATGGCGACCTGTAGAGGCCTCATCGGTAAGGCCCCCACTCAATGCAATCCGATCCAGCTCCCATTTTAAATCACAGCGCCCAATCATTCCCTCAAGGTTAATTTTCTGCTTTTCCTCCCTGTGCCCATATGGAGACTACTGACTCGGTCTCACGCACTGCTTCTCAGATGAGGCTACCTCAACACCATCTTCCAAATCCACAAATACTTCCATCTAGGAGGACGAGGGCAAGATCTTTCCTTTATTCTTTATTCATTCATGGGATGAGGGCATCGCTGGCGAAGGCAGCATTTATTGTCCATCTGTAATTGCCCAGAGGGCAGTTAAGAGTCAACCACATTGCTGTGGGTCTGGAGTCACACATAGACCAGACTGGGTATGGATAGCAGTTTCCTTCCCTAAAGGACATTAGTGAACCAGATGGGTTTTTCCCAACAATCGGCAGTGGATTCACGGTCATCATTAGACTCTTAATTCCGGATATTTTACTGAATTCAAATTCCACCATCTGCCGTGGCAGGATTCAAACCCGGGTCCCCAGATGTTATCTGGGTCTCTGGATTAACAGTCCAGCGATAATGCCACTAGGCCATCCCCTCCCCAATTGATGAGGGCTGAGCAGTAGACATTGTTTACTTGGACCTTAGTAAAGCCTTTGACAAAGTTCTGCACGGTAGACAAATTAGTAAAGTTAGGTCACAGTGTGAGCTTGTCAACTGGAGAAAATATTGGCTTAATGGCAGGAGACAGAGTGGTGGTAGGGGTTTGTTTTTCAGGTCACCCTGTTATAGGAAGGATATTATTAAGCTAGAAAGGGTTCAGAAGAGGTTATCAGAGTGTTGCCAGGAATGGAGGGCCTGAGTTATAAGGAGAGGCTGGATAGGCTGGGACATTTTTCAGTGGAGTGTAGGATGTTCAGGGGTAACCCTATGGATGCTTATAAAATCATGAGGGGCATGGATGAGGTGAATGGCAGATGTCTTATCCTTAGGATGGGGTTTTCAAGACTAAAGGGGTATATTTTTAAGGTGAGAGGAGAAAGATTTAAATGCGGGGCAACTTTTTAACACAGGGAGTAGTTTGTGTTTGGACTGAGCTTCCAGAGGAAGTGGTGGATTAAGGTACAGTTACAATATTTAAAAGACATTTAGATAAGTACATGAATAAGAAATGTTTGGAGGGATATGGGCCAAGCGCAGGCAGATGGGACTAGTTTAGTTTGGGAATATGGTCGGCAGGGACTAGTTGGAATGAAGGGTCTGTTTCATAGAACATAGAACAATACAGCCCTTCGGCCCTCGATGCGCCGCCCTGTGAACTAATCTAAGCCCATCCCCCTACACTATCCCATCATCATCCATATGCTTATCCAAGGACTGTTTAAATGCCCCTAATGTGGCTGAGTTAACTACATTGGCAGGCGGGGCGTTCCACGCCCTGACCACTCTCTGAGTAAAGAACCTGCCTCTGACATCTGTCTTAAATCTATCACCCCTCAATTTGCAGCTATGCCCCCTCGTACTAGCCGACGTCATCATCCTAGGAAAAAGACTCTCACTGTCCACCCTATCTAATCCTCTGATCATTTTGTAGGTCTCTATTAAATCCCCTCTTAGCCTTCTTCTCTCCAATGAGAACAGACCCAAGTCCCTCAGCCTTTCCTCATAAGACCTTCGCTCCAGACCAGGCAACATCCTGGTAAATCTCCTCTGCACCTTTTCCAATGCTTCCACATCCTTCCTGTAATGGGGCGACCAGAACTGTACACAATATTCCAAGTGAGGCCGCACTAGCATTTTGTACAATTGCAGCATGATATCACGGCTCCAGAACTCAATCCCTCTACCAATGAAACCTAACACACCGTATGCCTTCTTAACAGCATTATCAACCTGGGTGGCAACTTTCAGGGATCTATGTACCTGGACACCAAGATCCCTCTGCACATCCACACTACCAAGAATCTTTCCATTGACCCAGTATTCTGCCTTCCTATTATTCTTCCCAAAGTGCATCACCTCACATTTATCTGCATTGAACTCCATTTGCCACCTTTCAGCCCAATTCTGCAGTTTATCCAAGTCTCCCTGCAACCTGCAACATTCTTCCGTGCTGTATGACTCTATGGCAGCAGATACATGGGAACACCCCTCCCTGCAAGTTCCCTTCCAAGGCACTCTCCATCCTGACTTGGAAATATGTCACTGTTACTTCACTGTCGCTCGGTCAAAATTCTAGAATTCCCTCCCTAAGGGCAATGTGGGTCTACCTACAGCACACGGACTACAGCGGTTTAAGAAGGCAGCTCGCCCCCACCTTCTTAAGGGGCAACTAGGGACGGGTGATAAATACTGGTCCAGCCAGCAATGCCCAACATCCCCTGAGCCAATGAGAAGAGAACCCCACCCATTTCATCCAGGCTTCTCACCTCAGAGTTAGTGTAGTCGGTTCAACCACCATTCAAAAGACTTGAGCCAACAATTTCCTCACCAGACTAAAATCAGACAAATCCCAAGGACACAATGGCCTATGTTTTTGTGTTCTAACATAGATAGCTACAGATATAAGCTATGTGTTACATATAATTTTCCAAAATTTCCTAGGTTCTGGAACAGTCCTCGCAGATTGGAAGTTAGCAAATGTAACTTCTGTTAAAGAAAGGAGGGAAAAAAAGGGGAACTACAATGCAGTTAGCCTTATATCAGTTGTTGGAAAGTGTAGAATCTGTTATTAAGGAAGTTTTAACTTTGAAATTCATAGTTAACCATGATTAGAATAAGTCAGCATGCTTTTAGAAAAGACAACTGGGTTTGATAAACTGAGGAGTTGATTAGTAGGGTGGGTTAAGGGGAACCAGTAGATACGGTGGATTTAGATTTCCAAAAGGCATTCCATAAAGTGCAACATGAAAGTTTAATACTCAAAATAAATGCTGATGAAGTTGCGGGCAATATACTATCATGAATAGAGGACTGGTAAACAGACAGGAGGGCAGAGAGTGAGTGAGTGTGGGGAAGTGTGAGGTTATTTGCTTTGGAGTTCAAGCAGAAGAAAGCAGACTATCTTTTAAAAGCTTTGGAAACTGCAATTGCTGGTGTTCAGAGAGACTTGGATGTACTTTTTGTACAAGGAACACAAGAGGTTAGTGCGAAGGTGCAACAAGCAAAGTCGACATGACGTTAGCTGTTTTCACAAGGGTTCTGGGAGTCCTACAGTGGTTAGCACTGCTGCCTCATGACATCATGGACCCAGGCTCAATTCTACATCAGGCAACTGTCTATATGGAGCTTGCACATTCTCCCCATGTCTGCGTGGGTTTCCTCCCACAATCCAAAGATGTGCGGGTTAGGTGCATTGGCCATGCTAAATTGCCCCAGGTTGTGCAGGCTGGGTGGATTAGCCATGGGAATTGCAGGGTTACAGGGATGGGGTGGGTCTGGGTGGGATGCTGTTCAGAGGGTCGGTGTGGATGTGATGGGCTGAATGGGATTCTGTGACAATAATGATCTATTGATTGTGAGACCACATCTAGAATACAGTTTGCAATTTTATGTCCCATATTTAAGGAAGATTGTGCTTGCAGGTAACGTGACTGAAAATGCATCTGTGTTAAATATTATATAGGATATAAAAGTATGGAGGTCCTTGCCAAAATCTTTTAAATGATATAAACAAAACTTATATATCATTTGTTAGACCTGAACTGGAGTGTTATGGAGAATTCTGGGTCAGATGTTTTCAGGCAAGATGTAAAGATTTCAGAGGGGAGTTAAAACAACACTCACTCTGAGAGATGAGAATCTTTATATACAAGGATAGGTGTGCACTGTTCCTGAAACACAATGTTCAGAGGTGACTCAATGAAGATTTGCGAGATATTGCCCTTTGTTTGAGTGGGTATGGATGAAAACGATCACCTTTAGCCAGTGTGTCCATCACAATTCAAGGTCACAATTAAAATCACTGAGAAAAGATGTGGAAGAGAGAAAGTTGTCAGGATCTGGAATGCGCAATTGTAGATAGGCAGGCGGTTCAGAGAGAATTTATCGAGTAATGTTTTCAACCAGACGGTGGTGGGAACCTGGAACGCACTGTCTGAAAGGGATAGTAGAGGCAGAAAGCCTCATAACATTAGATGTGCACTTGAAACACTGTAGTGTACAAGGCTATGCTCCTAGTATTGGGAAATGGTGGCTCAGTTGTTAGCACTGCTGCCTCACTGCACCAGGGACCAGGGTTCAATTCCACCCTCGGGTGACAGTGTGGAGTTTGCACATTCTCCCATTGTCTGCATGGGATTGCTCTGGTTTCCTCCTACAGCCCAAAGATGTGCAGGTTAGGTGGATTGCCATGCTAAATTGCCCAGGGATGTGCTGGCTGGGTGGATTAACCATGGGAAATGCAGTATTCTGGGGATGGGATGGGATGGGATGGGACGTGCTACCGAGTGTTGGGGTGGGCTGAATGGCCTGCTTCCACTCTGTAGGGATTCTATTAAAAAAGAAGGAGCAAGAGGAAATAAGTGACCAGGATAGACATGATGGGCTGAAGGGCCTATATCTGAGCTTGTAAATACACTATGTCCAGAAAAAGTGGTTGGAACCTAATGGTAAGGTCCTTGGAAGCGTTGCTGAACAAGGAGACCTTGGAGTGCAGGTTCATAGTTCCTTAAAAGTGGAGTCACAGGTAGACAGGATAGTGAAGAAGGCATTTGGTACACTTGCCTTTATTGGTCAGTGCATTGAGTATAGGATTTGGGAGGTCATGTTGCAGCTGTACAGGACGTTGGTTAGGCCACTTTTGGAATACTGCGTTGAATTCTGGTCTCCGTGCTATAGGAAGGATGTTATGAAACTCGAAAGGGTGCAGAGAAGATTTACAAGGATGTTGCCAGGGTTAGAGGGTTTGAGCTATAGGGAGAGGCTGAATAGACAGGGGCTATTTCCCCTGGAGCATTGGAGGCTGAGGTTATAGAGGTTTATAAAATCATGATGAGCATGGATGGGGTAAATAAAGAATGTCTTTTACCCTGGGTGCGAGAGTACAAAACTAGGGAGCATAGGTTTAAGGTGAGAGGGGCAAGATTTAAAAGGGACCTGAGGGGCAATGTTTTCATGTAGAGGGTAGTGCATGAATGGAATGAGCTTCCAAAGGAGGTTGTACAATGACGACATTTAAAAGGCATATGGATGGGTACATGAATAGGAAGGGCTTAGAGGGATATGGGCCATGTGCTGGAAAATGGGATTAGATTCATATACGATATAAGGGTCTGTTTCCATGCTGAACATCTCTATAACTCTAAGTAATTCCATGAATGATTTTAGAAAGGAATGTGATGAGAAGTTGAGAATGAGGAACTCATGGGGTGAAAAATGTGTAGGTGTGCTATTTCAAAGGCCTAGTACAAACACAGGGGGCCGAAAGGCCTCCCCCCATTGCAGAAAAAAGCACTTGGCCCATTTCTAGCTGGTAGAATTCTCTCCTTGACATTCACTGTTGTGACTTGTTTCTCCATTTCTCTTCACCGGGAAGATGTCCCATCGCTGACGGTGGAGGGATCCCATCGAACCAGGAGGGACCTCTTGGAGAAGCTACACAAGCAAGTGCTGCAGAAACTGAAGGCCTATTGGCTGCCCCGATTCCTTGCCCACTGCAAGCAGAACCTGAAGAAGCTGAAGGAATGTGCCCCTGTTCTCCAGCAATACCAAGCCATGCAGTTGCAAGGGGAGGTAATGGAAGAGCAGTCAACTTCTGTCGAGCTCCCTATGGACATCAAAGCCACAGAAGAAGTCACGCTGCCCTACTTCACTAAGGCTAACAAACGCCGTCTCTGGGGCATCCCCTACTGCATTGGCAACAACCCAAAGATCACCGTGACCGGACCGGAGCTTCAGATGGAGCTCAAAGCTGAGGAGAAGCGGCAGTGCCGGATGGACAGGCAGAGAACCCCGAAGCTGACTGTGCCCAGGGTCCCCCAGTCGATTGCACCGGGTTGCAGGTGCCAGGCTCCAGATTGGACCTCCTGCCTGTCGGTGACCAAGCCCAATAGGGGAGCGGGCCCGGCCCGTCCCTCTGAGGAGTACGTCTTCCCTCAGGTGGACTCCTCGCTCCCCATCATCAAGGCGCCGTCCATGCTGACATTCTGGAGGTTCTCCGAGGTCCCCCCTCAGGCCCGTTACCTCCACTGGGCGTTCAACGCTGACCAGGCAGCCGGGGGCCCCTTTGCGGCCTTCCTTAGGCTCAGCCATAACCACACCAAACTCAACTACCTGCACCTCTGGCACAACCTGAGCAACTTCTTCAACGTGGTCCTGAGCACAAAGGACAGGGCGAGCTACCTGCTGAGGGCCATCCTGGCTGAGAGGATTGTAGAGGCCTACCTGAAGGAGGACAGTGCGCAATACACCAAACTCCAGCCAGAAACAGCCTGGAATCTCAAGCTGGTCCTCCCCTCAGGTCAGGTCCTACCCTGGATAGTGGCCGCTCAGCGGGAGATTTGCGAGGTGAGTGAACCCCAGCTCTCTTGGGAAGTGGCGAGGTGCAGATAGGATGAGTGCGGCATCAACACCAAATTCCATTTTAGTAGCCCTCGAGCTGACTCGCCTGTGCAAGGGTTGGGGGACAGTGTCCTGGTCAGCTGTGTGACAGAGGTCGCACTGTTCCATGGACAACGTAGAAAAGAGAAAGGGTTAATCCGTCTAAGCTGGCCCACTAGAATCATGTATGTTCTCCGAATGAGCAATTCACTGAGTGTCATTCTCCTGCCTTCTCTCTGTCACCCTGCACATTGTTCCTTTTCAAATAACAGTCTCATTCCCTTCGGAATGTTCTAATTGAAGCTGCCTGCACCACACTCTCAGGCAGTGCATCCCACACCTTAACCACTCGCTGGCTGAAAATGTTTTTCTCCATCTTATTTTTGCTTCTTTTACCAATTACTTTCAATCTGTGGCTTCTCACTGTCGATCCTTTCATGAATGGGAACATTCTCCCTAGTTACTCCGTCCAGACCCCTCCTGAATTTGCATTCCTCGATCAAATCTCCTCTTGGTCTTTTCTCCAAAGAAAATAGTGCCAACTTCTTTAATCTATCTTCATAACCCAGTTTCTCATCTCTGCAATTATTCTATTTTTGGTACATTACTTAATATTTTGTTCTCATTTTCTTTATTGATTTCTTGGTCCTCCTTTCCTCATTTCTAAAATTTTCCCAATCCTCAGGCTTCCAACATTCTTTGGAAACTTTATTAATGTTGTCCCTTGAGTTAATGTTTCATTTAACTTCCTTTGTTAGCCTTGGTTCACTTGCTTTTCCTTCTGGGTATTTTTGCCTTAAAAGAATGCAAACTATTTTTGAAAACCGAGCATAAATTCTTTAAATACATGCCATCGTCTATTCACCATTAAACCTTTACAGAAGTTTTCTAATCCACCACAGCCAGTATTCTTCATAATTGCCCTTGTTTAGATTTAAGATCCTAGCTTCAGATTGATCCTCATCTTCTTCAAATTTAATCAAAAACTTGACATATTTTTAAGGTAAGAGGTGAAAGATTTAAAAGGGACCTGAGGGGCAACATTTTCACGCAGAGGGTGGTTCGTGTGTGAAATGAACTGCCAGAGGAAGTGGTAGATGGAGGTACAGTTACAATATTTAAAAGACATTTGGACAGACATATGAATAGGAAAGGTTTAGAGGGATATGTGCCAAACACAGGCAAGCAGGACTAGTTTAGTTTAGGAAACTTGGTCAACATGGACAAGTTGGACCAATAGGTCTATTTCTATGCTGTATGACTCTATGAACTTAATTATACAAATGGTCACTATTCTCTGTAGGTTTTGTTGCAACAAGATTATTAATTCTCATTGCACTGTATGAGATCTAAAATAGCGTGTGTCTTAGTTCAGTCCTCAATATATTGCTCTGGAAAACTATCTCAATCACATTCCAGGAATTCTTCATCTGTAGCACAGACACCCATTAAACTTACTCAGTATTTATGGAGATTGAAGTCACCTATGATCACTGGATATCCCTTGAGACACACACCTTAAATTTCCTGATATGTGAGGTTGTTGACTTGCTCGCCGAGCTGGCTTGTTTTCATTCAGACGTTTCGACACTGTGCTGGGTAACATCATCAGTGAAGCCTCCGATAAAGCAATGTTGTTCCTCTCTGCTTGGAATTTATACTGTCTGGTCTGTTATGGTGAGTACTGTCATTTCCAGTTTTGTTCTGCATGCGTTTGTGTATGGGATCCAATTCTGTATATTTGTTGTTTGCATTATGAGTTGAGAACCATGCCTCTAGGAATTCCTGTGCGTGTCTATGTTTGGCTTGAGTTACTATGATTACGTTGTCCCAGTTAAACTGATGGCCTTCATTGTCCGAGTGTACTGATATTAGGGAAAGTTCATCAGTATTCTGATGGCTAGTTTCCTTCCTGTCTGTCCGATGTAATGTTTGTGGCAGTCGTTGCATGGTATTTTGTAAACTACTTTGGTTCTGCATGTTGTGGGAATGGGGTCTTTAATCCTTGTAAGTCTTTTTCGTAGCATGGCTGTGTTCCAAACCTCAGTATACAGGAAAGCAACCCACACTGACCAAATCCTCAACTTCCTTGTCTGCCTCCCTAATTTCTACTTTCAGGACCTTAGTCCTCTTTTCACTTGTTTAAATAGTGACCTCTGGCACTTCATCCTCCCACGAGAGACAGCTCTCATTGGATTGGAGAAAATTCACCTGAACACACTCTCACAACTCTGGCTCCTCTCTGCCCTTCACACTGCTGCTATCCCAGTCTATAATTGGATAACTAAAGTCCCCCATTATAGCGACTCTTTAATATTTGTACCTCTTTGTAAATTCCTTGCAGACTTGTTCGTCTACTTCCTTCCCACCAGTTGGTGGCCTGTAGACTGCACTGAGCAATCTGATTGCTTTAGCTCCAGCTAAATTGATTCTGGCCTTGTTCCCACTGGGACATCCTTTAATATGAGTCTGTGTGGGTGTTTTACCTGATGTGGTGACACTTATGAAAATCTCCTGTAATAGAGGAAATTGGGGTGGGGAAGAATCACCCCACAAGGAACTCAGTCCCAGCTCCATTCAGGAGTAACCCGCCCGGTCTGTCCAGCTCCCATCTCCCCCAGAGCTAGTCCCAATGTCCCAAGAATCTAAACCCCATCCCCCCTCCTGGACCCTCTTTCCAGCCCCACATTCATCTCTCTTATCCTCCTGTTCCTGTTCTCACTTGTGTCGGGTACTGGATGTAATCCGGAGATTCCTTCTTTGGAGCTCCTGCTGCTAATTCCCTCCTGAACTTCCTAAATTCTGATTGCAGGACCACATCCCTTTTCTCCCTCTGTCACTGGGACCGATGTGGACCACGACTGATGACTGTTCCCCCTCTCCCCTCAGGGTGTTCTGCAGCTGCTCAGTGACATCCTTGACCCTGGCACCAGGAGACAACACACCATCCTGGATTCCCATCTGCAGCTGCAGAAACACCTATCGATTGCTCTTGCTCTCGAATCCCCTCTCACTATCACTCTTCCAGTCTTCCTTGTGCACCCCCCAACCCCGGACAGCTGAGCCATCCGTGGTGGCATGGACTTGGCTCTGGCTGCGCTCCCCAGATGAACCATCATTCCCATCAGGATTCCAAACTGAATCCTGGTTGGAGAGTGGGATACACTCAGGATACTCCTGTACCAGCTGCCTGGTCCTTTTGGATTGCCTGCTGCTCCCCCATTCCCTCTGTCCCTGCATACTCTGAAGCTGCGGAGTGACGACATCTAGAAATGTGCTTTCCACGGAGCTGTCAGCCTCACGGAATCTCCACGCTGACACCAGCTGCTGCTCAAGCTCCGAAACCCGGAGCTCCAACTGCTGTCACTGACCACACTTCCTGCACTCATGGTATTCCAGGAGCTGGGAAGAAAGGCCATTCACCCATCAGACCTGAGAGAGGGAACAAACACAGAAAGGGAGTGGTTACTGAGTGGTACAGGCAGGGTGACCCAAGGTTTACACAGGACACAGGGGTCATTGCCCTCATACTATTGAAAGCTGGTTGACATGAGAACATAAGAACATTAAAAAATAGGAGCAGGAGTAGGCCATCTGGCCCCTTGAGCCTGCAACGCTCTTCAATAAGATCATGGCTGACCTTATCGTGGACTCAGCTCCACTTACCTGCCCGCTGACCACAACCCTGAATGCCTTTACTGCTCAAAAAAAGGAAGGATTCTGGGTAATCCAAGATGGAGGACAGGAAAAAATTGTGGCAGGAACAGCTGCTCATTTTTTTTTGAGATATTTTCCATGTTGGAGCTGATTTCCTCAAATTGTAGGAGCAGTAATTACTGTTTTATAAGCTGTTTTGGAACTTTTGGGGAGAAAAGATCAAAACAATGGCATGTTTTAAAAAAAGGAGGAAGACGGACAAAAGCAGTGGCAACCACCACATGAGAAGTGAATCAAACGGAGACAGAAACCTACACTGCTGTCTATCCCAGCAGTGAATCTGTACAGCTCCTGCCTGTGTTGTTTGATTTTCAAGTATCACCGGACATTGGAGTTCGTCTAAGAAAAATAAACAAACAGCTAGGAATTCACAGCTAGCCGTGGAGAATCCTGTGTGGCAGCAGGGGAGCAGCTAAGTGGCTTTTAAAAGTGTAACCTTACTGTTTATTTTGTAAAGCTCCAACAGTGGGTAGAATGGGTTCTTTTTTAATTAGATGTTTTATTGAGATCTGTTTCTTGATTAAACATTAAAAATATAAAACATAGGTACAAAGTTAGCCTAAAGCAGTGTTTTTTTAGAGCAGTAGAACCGTGCTATTATCTGCGTCTGTAGATAATTAGGGATGCAAAGATGACCCTTAGCAGAGTGATGTGCTCTTCCTGTTGGATGTGGGAGATTACGGAGAGCTTCCACACATTACCGATGATTATGTCTGCAGGAAATGTGTTTGATTGAGAATCCTATTGGATTGCATGGATTGGTTAGAGCGGCAGCTGGAGACAATGAGGAATTTACAGGAGATAGGGGGTGTGATGGATGGCTGCTGTAGGAAGGGAGAAAAACCACAGATATGGTCAGGTAGATGAGTTACTGCCAGGAAAGGTAGGAGAGGGAGGCAGATCACACAGAAGTCTCCTGTGGCTATCCCCATCTCAAACAAGCATGATGTTTTGGAAAATGTAGGCGGTGATGGACTCTCAGGGGAATATAGCGCTGACAGCCAGGTTTCTGGTACCGAGACTGGCTCTAATGTAACGAGGGGTATGTCAGGTTCCAAGCAATCGATTGTGATAGGGGACTGTCTAGTCAGAGGCACAGATAGACGTTTCTGCGGCTGACAGCAATACATCAGAATGGTGTGTTACCTCCCTGGTGCCAGGATCAAGGATATCTCAGAGAAGATGCAGAATATTCTCAAAGGGGAAAGGAACTGGCATGAGGTTGTTGCACACATTGGAACTAGTGGCATAAGAAGAGAAAAGGAGGAGATTCTGAGGAGAGAATATTGGAAGTTAGGCAGGAATTTATAAAGAACGTCCTTCATTACTCCTTCAGGGCTGAGGAGCTGGTGCAGGGGAGAAGGATTAACATTTTTGGATCATTGGAACCTCTTCTGGGGTAGAAGTGACCTGTATAAGTAGGGCGGATTGCACCCGAATTGGAAGGGGATTAATATGCAGGCAGGGAGACTTGCTGGAGCTGCTCAGGAGGATTTAAATTAGTAAGGCGCATGGTGGGGTTATGGGGCACCCAGGGAGATAGTGAGGAAAGTAACCAGTCTGAGCCTGGTACTGTTGGTGAAAGGAGCAAATCAAACAGTCAGGGCAAGCAGGAACAAAGCAAAGAACAAGGTCGGACTGATGAATTAAACTGAATTTGTTTCAATTCAAGAGGTAAGGCAGATGAACTCAGGGCATGGTTAGGAACATGGGATTGGGATATCATAGCAATTATAAGAGATATGGCTCTGGGATGGACACGACTGGCAGCTTATTGTGCTAGGGTATAGATGCTACAGATAGAATAGAAAGTGGGGCAAGAGAGGGGGGAGTGATGTTTTTGATTAGGGATAACATTATGGCTGTATTTAAAGAGGATATTCCTGGGAGTACATCCAGGAAAGTTATTTGGGTGGAACTAAGAAATAAGAAAGGGATGATCACCATATTGGGATTGTATTATAGACCCCCCCAATAGTCAGTGGGAAATTGAGAAACAAATGTCTCAGTTATCTGCGAAAATAATAGGGTGGTTAAGGTAGGTGATTTTTAACTTTCCATAGATTGGGACTACCGTACTGTTAAATGGTTGGATAGAGAAGAACTTGTTAAGTGTATTCAAGAAAATTTTCAGATTCAGTCTGTGGACGTACCTATTAGAGAAGGTGCAAAACTTGACCTACCTCTCGGGAAATTAGGCAGGGCAGGTGACTGAGGTGTCCGTGGCGGAGCACTTTGGGGCCAGTGACCATAATTCTATTAGTTTTAAAATGGTAATAGAAAAGGATAGAGAAGATCTAAAAGTTAAAGCTCTTATTTGGAGGAAGGTCAATTTTGATGGTAGTAGGCAAGAAGTTTCAAAAGTTGATTGGGGGTGGATGTTTGTGGGTAAAGGAATGGCTGGAAAATGGGAAGCCTTCAAAAATGAGATAACGAGAGTCCGGAGACAGTATGTTCCTGTTAGGGTGAAGGGCGAGGCTGGTAGCTGTAGGGAATGTTGGATGACTGGAGAAATGGAGGTTTTGGTCAAGAAAAAGAAGGAAGCATATGTTAAGTACGCATAGCAGAGACTGAGTGAATACTTAAAAGCATATAAAGTCAGTAGGAGTATACTTAAGAGGGAAACCAGGAGGGCAAAATGGCAACATGAGATAGCTTTGGAAAATAGGGTTAAGGAGAATCCAAAGGGATTCTACAAATACGTTATAAGGACAAAAGAGTAACTAGGGAGAGAATAGGGCTCCTTAAAGATCAGCAAGGCTGTCTATGTGTGGAACCGCAGGAGATAGGGAGGATAATAAATGAGAATTCTGCATCAATGTTTACTGTGGAGAAGGATATAGAAGATATAGAACTTGGGAAAATAAATAGCGAGCCCTTGAAAAATGTCCAGAGTTGGAGGTGCTGGACATCTTAAAATGCATTAAAGTGGATAAATCCCTGGGACCAGATCAAGTGTACCCTGGAACTGTGTGGGAAGCTAGGGAAGTAATTGCTGGACCCCTTGCTGAGATATTTGTATTATCGATAGCCACAGGTGAGGTGCCGGAAGACTGGAGGCTGGTTACTGTGTGGTGCCACTATTTAAGACACATGGCAAGGAAAAGCCAGGGAACTCTAGACCAGTGAGCCTGACATCAGTGGCGGGCAAGTTGTTGGAGGAATCCTGAGGGACAGGATTTATATGTATATGGAAAGGCAGGGACTGATTAGGGATTGTCAACATGGCTTTGTGAGCGGGAAGTCGTGTCTCACTAACTTGATTAAATTTTTTTGAAGAAGTAACAATGAGGGCAGAGTGGTGGATGTGATCTAAAAGGACTTCAGTAAGGCTTTTGATAAGGTTCCTCATGGTAGACTGGTTAGTAAGGTTAGATCACGTGGAATAGAGGGAGAACTAGCTATTTAGATACAGAACTGGCTTGAAGGTAGAAGATTGAGGGTGGTGGTGGAGGGTTGCTTTTCAGACTGGAGGCCTGTGACTAGCGGTGTGCCACAAGAATCAGTGCTGGGTCCACTGCTTTTCATCATTTATATAAATGATTTGGATGTGAACACAGGAGCTATAGTTAGTACGTTTTCAGATGACACCAAAATTGGGGAGGTGTAGTGGAGAGCGAAGAAGGTTACCTCAGAGTACAGAGGGATCTTGATCAGGTGGGTCAGAAGGAATGCTGTGTGGTTGTAAATTTTGCCTTTCAGATTTGCAGCAGATGGAGTTTAATTGAAGTGAATTGTTGCATTGGAAAAGCAAATCAGGGCAGGACTTGTACACTTAATGACAAGGTCCTGGGAAGTGTTGCTGAACAAAGAGATCTTGGAGTGCAGGTTCATAGTTCCTTGAAAGCAGAGTCACAGGTAGACAGGATAGTGAAGAAGGCATTTGGTACACTTGCCTTTATTGGTCAGTGCATTGAGCATAGGAGTTGGGAGGTCATGTTGCAGCTGTGCAGGACATTGTTTAGGCTACTTTTGGAATACTGCGTTCAATTCTGGTCTCCCTGCTATAGGAAAGATGTTATGAAACTTGAAAGGTTTCAGAAAGGATTTACAAGGATGTTCCCAGAGTTGGAGGGTTTGAGCTATAGGGAGAGGCTGAATAGACAGGGGTTATTTTCCCTGGAGCATCGGAGGCTGAGGGGTGATCTTATTGAGGTTTATTAAAATCGTGAGAGGCATGGATAGGGTAAATAGACAAGGTCTTTTCCCTGGGTTGGGGGAGTCCAAAACTAGAGGGCATAGGTTTAAGGTGAGAGGGGAATGATTTAAAAGGCACCTGTGGGCAACTTTTTTATGGAGAGTGTAGTGCGTGCATGGAATGAGCTGCCAAAGAAAGTGGTGGAGGCTGATACAATTACAACATTTAAAAGGCATCTGGATGGGTACATGAATAGGAAGAGTTTAGAGGGATGTGGGTCAAATGCTGACAAATGGGACTAGATTTATCTAGGATATCTGGTCGGCATGGATGAGTTGGACTGAAGGGTCTGTTTCTGTGCTGTCCAGCTGTATGACTGTATGACTCTGAATGTTTTTAAGGCAAAGATAGACAATGAGATAACCTCAAATGCTTCACTGGGCAGAGAATTCCATAGATTCACAACCCTTTAGTTGAAGAAATTACTCCTCAACTCAATCCTAAATCTGCTCCCCCTTATTTTGAGGTTATGCCCCCTAGTTTTTCCCGCTAGTGGAAGTAACCTCCCTGCTTCTATCTTCTCTATTCCCTTCATAATTTTCTATGTATTAATGAGATCCCTCCTCATTCTTCTAAATTCCAATGAGTATCGTCCCAGTCTACTCAGTCTCTCCTCATAAGCCAATCCTCTCAACGCTGGAATCAACCTAGTGTACCTCCTCTGCATCCCTCCAGTGCCAGTACATCCTTTCTCAAGTAAGGAGACCAATACTCCAGATGTGGCCTCACCAGCACCCTATACAGGTGCAGCATAACCTCCCTATTTCTAAGCTCCATCCCTCCAGCAATGAAGGACAATATTCCATCCGCCATCTTAATTACCTGCTGTACCTGCAAACCAAAATTTTGTGATCATGCACAAGGACACCCAGGTCCCTCTGCACAGCAGCATGCTGCAATTTTCCGCCATTTAAATAATAGTCCATTTTGCTGTTGTTCCTACCAAAATGGATGACCCCACATTTACATTGGGGCGGCACGGTGGCTCAGTGGTTAGCACTGCTGCCTCACAGCGCCAGGGGCCCGGGTTTGATTCCAGCCTCTGGCAACTGTCTGGGTGGAGTTTGCACATTCTCCCCGTGTCTGCGTGGGTTTCCTCTGGGTGCTCTGGTTTCCTCCCACAGTCCAAAGATGTGCAGGCTAGGTGGATGGGTCATGCTAAATTGTCCATAGTGCCTGGGGATGTTTAGGTTAGGTGGGTTAGACATGGGAAATTAGGGGAATGGGTCTGGGTGGGATGCTCTTCGGAAGGCAGTGTAGACTTTGTTGGGCTGATTGGCCTGTTTCCACACTGTAGGGATTCTATGATTCTATGAACTTCTATGATTTGCGAACATCATACTCCACCTTCCAGACCCTTACCCATTCACTTAAGCTATCCATATCCCTCTGCAGACTTCCAATGTGCTCTGCACACTTTGCTGTACTATTCATCATAGAGTCATCTGTGAACTTTGTGACACACTACACTTGGTCCCTAACTCCAAATCGTCTATGTAAATTGTAAACAACTGCTACCAATGTCAGTATAGGATGGTACAGCACACCCCTGCTTACTTGTCAGTCAAAGGCCATTACCATCAAGCCTTTTCCTGTGTGTCATACAGGAAAAAATGACTGTTGAACAGAAAACTTTTCAACATGTCAATACTCCCTCCTACCTTGAGATGGTAGCATAGCGCTTAAGCCTGATAACCGTGAGGTGATGCACTTTGGAAGAAGGAACAGGATAAAGGAGTACTCAATGAATAGCAGGAAACTAGGACACTCAGAGGAACAGGGGGATCATAGTGTGCTCATCCGCAGATCACTGAAGTGGGCAGGACAGGTTAATAGGGGATTTAAGGCCACTGACACATGCCTTTATCAGTTGAGGCATAGTCTATAAGAGCAGGGATGGTGTGATGGAGCTGTCTACAATGTTAGTGAGGTCACAGCTGGAGCACTGTGTGCAGTTCTGGTCACTGCACTATAGGAAGGATGTGATTGCACTGGAGATGGTGCAGAGGAGATTCACCAGGACGTTGCCTGGAATGGAGCATTTAGGATGTGAAGAGAGGCTGGGTAAGCTCGGGTTGTTTTCTTTGGAGCAGGGAAGTGTTCTGATAGAAGTGTGTGAGGTTATGAGGGACATGGGTGAGTAGAAAGCAACTGTTTCCCATAGTTAAGTGTCAATAATAAAGAGTATAATTTTAAGGAGAAAGGCAAGAGGTTGCGAGGAGTTTTGAGGAAAGACTTTTTCACCCAGGATGCAGTGGAGATGTACTGCCAGGGAGAGTAGTTGAGGCGGGTAACCTCACAACCTTTAAAAGATACTCGGGCAAGCACTTGAAATGTCATAACATTCAAGGCAATGGGTCTAGAGCTGGAAAGTGGGATTAGGGTAGTTTCATAGTACAGATTCGACAGGCTGAAGGGCCTCCTGTTCTGCATAATTCTATGGTGCTATCATGGGACTGGCAATCCAGGGATACAGGTTGGAGGCGAGGGTTCAAATCCCAGCCTTGGTAGATGGTGAAATTTGAATTTAGATAATAAATCTGGAATTAAAGAGGTTAGAGTAATGGTAACTGGGGAATCATGGTGAATTGTTGTAAATCCCATCAGGTTCACTGACATTCTTTAGTCAGGGAAATCTGTTATCCTTACCTGATCTGGCCTATGTGTAACTCCAGACCCAGACTGATGTGATTGAATCTTAATTGCTCTCTGAAATGGCAGGATGAACCCCTTACTTCAAGGGGGCAATACCCACATCCCAGGAAAGACTGGGAAGGTTCTTGAACCGCGCCCCCCCACCATTCCAATGTAAAGACAGCCACAAAACGGAGCCTGACTGAGGGTCTTTCTGCAGAGGCTGGATATATTATTAAATTACCTGAGTGACAATACAACATCTCATCTTCCCCCAGATACTCCGAGACACATACGATGCTTTTCTGGATCAGGACGATCAGAGATTTCTACATCTTGTGGTAAGATTGAGAGAAATTCTTTGATTAAACCTGTGCATGATGTTACTAGTGGAGCACAAGTTTGTAAACGGAGGAGAGCAGGGTTGGGGTATTGGGCCTCAGTACCCCTTAGCTGTATTTCAGTTTAAACTCAGCAGGAAATAAGACCAGTATGATCCCTGTAAACATACCTCCTCAACAGTCCTTTTAATCTCCCTCCTCACCCCATCTACACTCTTCCCTATCACATACCTGACCCACCCATTTAATCCCCTTCCCCACCCCATGAACACTCTCCCCTATCACACACCCTTCCCACCCATTTAATCCCCTTTCCTACCCCATGTGCACCCTCCCCTATCACACACCCGACCCACTCATCAAGAATTCAGGGAGATAGGCAGTAGATTAAAAAGCAGGACTTCAATGGTTGTAATGACTGGAAAACTCCCAGCACCGCATGCTAGCGGGTATAGAGATAGGAAAATAGGGCATGTGAATGCATGGCTCAAGAGTTGGTGCAAGAGGGAGGGTTTTAGATCCCTGGATCACTGGGACTGTCGTTGGGGAAGGTGGGACATGTACACATGGGACAGTCTGCGCTCGAATCACATTGGGCCCAACATCCTTGCAGGTAGGTTTGTTAGTGCTGCTGGGAGGAGTTGCAGCGAGATGGGACACAGAACATTGATGAACAGAGATACATCCAGCTACAGCTAAGGAAGCAAGTCAGAGTGAGTTCAGCTTATGTTGAGTGTCAAGAGAGTAAGGCAAGGATGGATGGTCTTTAATGATAGGAGCGTAATAGGTAAGACTGGTGACTTAATGGCAGGGATTGACACATGGAAGTATGATATTGTTGCCATCACAGAAACATGGCTGAGGGAAGGGCTGGACTGGCAATTTAACATTCCAGGATACAGGATCTTTAGGCGAGACAGAGGAGGGTGTACAAGGTGTGGCTCTGTAGCACCATTAATTATTGAGTCAATTACTGCAATACGGAGAGATGATGTCTTGGAAGGGTCCTCAAACAAGGCTTTGTGGGTAGAACTTAGGAATGTTAATCGGGCAGCTACTGTATCAGGCGTGTATTATAGGCTCCCAAAGAGTCTGTGGGAAATAGAGGAGCACATAAGGGGATATGGGGGAGGCAATGGCCTAGTGGTATTATCGCTAGACTGTTAATCCAGAGACTCAAATAATATTCTGGGGACCCAGGTTCAAATCCCACCATGGCAGATGGTGGAATTTGGATTCAATAAATATCTGGAATTAAGAGTCTAATGATGACCGTGAATCCATTGTCGATTGGTGGAAAAACCCATCTGGTTCACTAATGCCTTTTAGGGAAGGAAACTGTCATCCTTACCTTGTCTGGCCTACATGTGACTCCAGACCCACAGCGATGTGGTTGACTCTTAACTGCCCTCTGGGCAATTAGGGATGGGCAATAAATGCTGCCGAGCCAATGACATCCTCATCCCGTAAATGAATAAAGGAAAACAAAAGATTTCACTTTCTCAGCATAAATTGGGATAGTCATAGTGTTAAGGGGTTAGAGGTGGCGGATTTCTCGAAATGTATCAAGGGGACCTTTTTGTATCAATATGTAGAAGGCCCAACAAGGGACAGTGTGGTGCTGGATCTGACTCTGGGGAAAGAAGCCAGGCAATTCAGTGTGGCATTGGGAGAACATTTAGGCGATACTGAACACAACACGGTATGGTTCAAATTTGTTCTGGACAAGGAAAAAGATGGCCTGCAAAAGATGGCTTTGGATTGGGGGAAGGCATATTTTATTGAAATAGAGCAGGATCTGCCCACAGTAGACTGGGACCAGCTCCTTGCAGGGAGGGAGGTCTACAGTGGAGCAATGGGTTGGGGGTGGACATTCAAAAAGGAGCTGGGGTGAATACATCGCCAACATCTACCTTTTTAGACGGAAATGCCGGAGCAGTAAGTTCAGAGAACCCTATACGTCTAAGACAATTTAAGACTGGATAAAGAGGAAATAAAGGGCTTTTAGTAAGTCCAAAAGGAGCAACGGAGCTGTTGCCCTAGAGGAATACAGGAAGAGAAGGGGGAAATGTAAGAAAGCAATTGGAAGAGCAAAGAGGGCAACACGATAAAGAACTTGTGAACAGGATTAGGGAGGATCCTAAGATATCTTATAAGTACACTAAGGGGAAGAGGTTAACCAGGGAAAGAGTAGGACCCATTACAGACCAAAGGGGCAACCTGTGTGTGAAGGTGCAGGATGTTGTTAAATTAATATTTCTCTTTGGTTCTCACTTTGGAAAAGGAGAAGTTAGGTACGGAATTCAGGAAAAGGGACTGTGAGGAAGTTGCACAGTTTGACATCAGAAATGGGGAGGTATTAGAGGTTCTATTGGGCTTTAAACCGACAGATCCCTTGGCTCAACTGAACTGCATCCCATGCTGCTGTGGGAGGTGAGGCTGGAAATTGCAGGGGCTCTGACACAAAATTTTAATTCCTCTTTGGCCATGGGGGACATGCCAGCGGACTGGAGGATAGCTAATGTGGTTCCACTTTTCAAGAAGGGTGGTAGAGATGAACTAGGAAGTTACAGACTAGTGAGTCTCACACCAGTGGTAGGAAAACTTTTGTAGAAAATTCTGAAGGAGGAAATTGATACCTACTTGGAAAGGCATGGGTTAATTAGGAATAGTCGGAATTGCTTTGACAGAGGGAGGACATGCTCATGAAATTTGTTAGGTTGTTTTGAAAATGTAATCAAGTGTGTGGATGAGGGAAGTTCAGTTGATGTGGCTTATAGGGATTTTAGCAAAACTTTTGATATGGTCTCACAAAGGAGACTGATTGAGAAGGTTAAAGCTTATGGAATTCAGGGAAACTTGGTGAGATGGATCAGAAACTGGCTTAGTAATAGGACACAAAGGGTAGTGGTAGAAGGCTGTTTGAGTGACTGGAAGCCAGTGTCCAGTGGTGTACCACAAGGATCAGTACTGGGACACTTATTGTTTGTTGTACACATAAATGATATCGATGAATATGTGAGGAGATGGTTATGCAAACTTGCAGTCAACACCAAGATTGGTAGAGCAGTTAATAGTGAAGAAGATGGTTGTCGGTCGCAGGAAGGTATAGATGGGATGGTCAGATGGCCAGAGCATTGGCAGATGATATTTAAGCCTGATAAGTGTGAGGTGATGCACTTTGGAAGAAGAAACAAGATGAGGAAGTATTTAATGAATGTTAGGACACTGGGTAGCTTATAGGAACAGAGGGATCTTGAGGTAATTATTCACAGATTCCTGAAGTCAGCGGAGCATATTAATAGGATAGTTAAGAAGACATATGGAACACTTGCTTTCATCAGTCGTGGCTTAGATTGTAAGAGCAAGGAGGTAATGTTGGAGTTGTACGGAGTGTAGCTCAGGCCATTGCTGGAGTACTGTGTACAGTTCTGGCCACCTTAGTACAGGAAGGACGTAATGGCACTAGAGGGGATACAGAGGAGGTTCACCAGGATGTTGCTTGGGATGGAGAAATTGAGCTATACCGAGAGAGTAGATGGGCTTGGATTGTTTTCTTTAGAGCAGTGAAGACTGGGAGGGGACATGGTTGAGGTACATAAAGTCATGGGGGTGGGGTATGGACAGGGTGAATACAGAACAGCTGTTCCCCTTGGTTGAGGGGTCAATCACGAGAGGGTATTGTTTTAGGGTAGGGGTGGGAGATTCAGAGGAGATTAGGGGAAAAAGCCATTTCACTCAGAATCTGGAATGCACTGCCTGGGAAGATAATGAAGTCTGGAAACCTTACAACCTTTAAAAAATACTTGGACGAGCACTTGAAATGTCCTATATCCTTGAATGTTATAAGTGCAGGAAATTGGGATTAGCATTCCTTTAGTGGTAGCTACATCAGTGCAGACTCGATGGGCTGAAGGGCCTTTTCTGCCCTGTATGACTCTATGAATCTAAGAACCAACCCTGACATACACTGTACTCTACCATACCTTACACTACGTGTCATGTCCGTGTGTATAAACCATTATAATGTGCTATGTCTGGTAGCATGTGGTCTTTAACCGATGATGATTGGTCTGTGACCACTCTCTAAAGGATTCCCTGCACTGACCGATGTTCTAGGTTCTCAGATGTCAGCCCTCAGTAGCCAGCTTGAGTTGTACCTGATTGAGTCCAGTCCCTTTCCAGTCCCTTGTATTAGTCATTACTGATAGTTTTCCAAGCAGACTGTCTCACTTCATTGTGACCAGGCCCGAGGAAAGCACTCGGCCCCTCAAACCTGTTCCAACATTCAGTTCGAATGTGCTCGGTCTGTATCTTAAACGTAACTTGAGTCTCCCTCGAAAAAACTTCACCTTTTTAAGAATCAATTCAGCTTGGTTTTAAAATTTTCAGTGGATGTCCAGCATCAATGGGGATAGGGTGCACGGAGGGGTCATTGGTGCAGGGTTCCAGGTTTATGCTGCTTTTTTGTGATTACGTGCTTTCTGATCGACTCAGATTTGAAGATTTGGCCCCTTGTTCTCCACTCCTCCAGCAGAGGGCGGTGCTTCTCTCCATTTACCCTTTTGAATCATTTAATCATTTTAAACACTTTGATTGGATTATCCTGACATCATGCCAAGCTTCAGAGAATACAAATCGACTCCATGATAACCTCTGTCCTCAATCGACCGTTTTAATCCCGGGGTCATTCCGAGGAATTTGTGCTGCACTCCTTCCAAGGCCAATGTCTCCTTCCTGAGGTGTAAAGGTCAGAACTGAATGACAGGGAACAGAGAGTAATGATCAATGGATGCTTTGCAAACTGGAGGGAGGTTTTCCATGGAGTTCCCCAGGAGTTGGTTTTAGGAGCTTTGCTTTTCCTGATAAATATTAATGATCCGAACCTTGGTACGTTGGGGCCAATTCCAAAGTTTCTGGATTGTACAAAGTTGGAAGAATTGTGAACTGTGGTGTGGACAGCGAAGAACTTCAAAAAGACAAGGGTTGGTAGAGTGGGCAGACAGATAATGAATGAAGTTCTATATGGAGAAATGTAACTTTTGTACAAACATAGAAAGAGAACAGGGTACAAGAGCAAGGAGGTGATGCTAAATTTGTGACAGACACCCGTTCAGCCTCATCTGGAGAATTGTGCCCAGTTCTTTACTGGGATGCTCTTTAGGAAGGATGTGAAGGGATTGGAGTGAGTGCGGAAGAGTTTGATGAGAATGGTTTGCAGGGATAAGACATTCTTGTAGGTAGGTTGGAGAATTGGGACTGTCTTCCACAGGGAAAGAAGGCTGAGGGGAATTTGATCAATTTTATTATGTTATTCCAACACTGGAATATTCTGACTGGGATATTCCAACTGTGTTTCCAATATTCCAACACTGGGATATTCCAATCACCTTTCCCTACCCCAACACTGGGGTATTAGTTGGCTGGATGGCTGGGTTTGTGATGCCAACAGCATGGGTTCAGTTCCAGTGCCAGCTGAGATCACCATGAAGGATTTTCCTTTTCAACTTCTCCCCTCGCCTGAGAAGTGGTGACCCTCAGGTTAAACCACAACCAGTCGTCTCTCTCTCTCTCTCTCTCTCTCTCTCTCTCTCCACTGAGTCCTTGGCCCATAAGGACTATGTGGAATTCAGCTTTAATTAATTCCCTATCTAAGTCAATAGATTGCCCCCAGTTCCATGAGTTCTCATTCTTGTAATGAGACCATAAGATGTTGGAGCAGTGGGAGGTCATGGCTGATCTGATAACCCCATAACCCATCATTAAATTTCTAAATTCAGCCTTGAATATCCTTAATGACCCAGCCTCCACAGCCCTCTGTGGTAAAGAGGAAGCATAATTCTTCCTGAAAATCCACTTTGGTAATATCCAAAGACACTCCCAAATTGACTGCATTAGCGATTCATCAAGAAATATTCCGCTCAGCAACCCTTTGCAAACTTTTGTTTTCTCTGACCAGTTCCTCTGTGATAACAGATTGGAACTCCCTCACTCCCCAGGACTTGTGGAGAGGTTTCAATGAAGACCAGGCTCATTCTGTTTAACTTGTCTTTCCCATAGTCTTCACATCTCTGCTGCACTAGTGCAGTCCGTGTCAAAAATCCCGGGCCCGTGACCATGTGACAGTTCAAATGTGAAATGTAATCCAACAATAAAAGGCTTGTTTCTCTGCAGGCTTTGTGTGGGTAAGTTACCACCAAAGTCAATCTCTCGTGCTTCTGATTAATAATATGGATCTTGCTGTTCCAAGTTTGCAGATGACGCAAAACTTGGAAGAATTGTAAACGGTGAGGAGGATTGTGTGTAACCCCAAGAAGACATTAGCAATTTGGTGGAGTGGGAGGATAGCCGGCAGATGAGGTTCAATGCAGAGAAATGTGATGTGATGCAATTTTGGTCAGAAAAACATTGAAAGAGAATATAAAATAGGGGGTACAATCTATTACAATCTAAGGGACTTGCACAGATCATTGTAAATGGCAGGACAAGTAGAGATAGCAGTAAACAAAGCTTACAGTGTTCTCAGCTTTATTAATAGGGGCATAGAGTACAAGAGAAAGGACTTGATGTTAAACTTGTATAAGACACTTTGATCTCAGCTAGGATATTGTGTACAGTCGTGGGCACCACGTTAGAGAGAGTGCAGCAGGGAATTACTAGGATGGCTCCATGGATCAGAAGCATTAGCTATGAGGATAGATTGCAGAATGGGTCTGGAAATGTAGTGGACACAGATTCAATTGACGCATTCAAGAGGATTATTTGGATAGCAAAGGTGTGCGGGAATTTGGGGAAGAAGCAGGAGATAGGCTCTAGAAAATAGAACCTGGGCAGGCATGGTGCACCGTAATAACTCTGCGATTGTGTTTTTTAAGGCTGGAACCAAACCAAATGATCCAAACGCCTGGAGGCAGTGTAAGAAAAGCCCCCCGCCGCCTGACGACATTTATATCAGGCGGATGGCACAGTCCTTGCTCCTGGCACAGGCATGCTCTGTCCTTGGGGACACCGAGACCCTGACGGATGAAGATTGGAAGTGGGTGGCTTGGGAGGACATTACCAGCCTAGGCTCCATGCAAATGTTCAGAGGACTGGAGTCCAAAGAAACTGGTGAGAGAAAATGGAGCACAAACCGTGGCCTGCTTTAGACATGGGGAGGCGGTGGCCTAGCGGTATTGACACTGCACTGTTAATCTAGGGGCCCAGGTAATATCCTGGGTTCAAATCCTGCCGTGGCAGATGGTGGAATTTGAATTCAATGACAAAAAAAATCTGAAATCAAGAGGCTAATGATAACTGTTGTTGGGGGAAAAGACCCATCTGGTTCACTAATGTCCTTTAGGGAAGGGAACTGCTATCCTTACCTGGTTTGGCCTACACGTGACTCCAGACCCACAGCAATGTGGTTGACTCTTAACTGCCCTCTGGGCAATTAGGGATGGGCAATAAGTGCTGGCCTAGCTAGTGACACCCTCATCCCATGAATGAATTAAAAACAGCTGTACATGGTATTTAAGATGTGATTTCACCAATTCCCTTTATAACTGAAGTATAACGCCCTCACTTTTACATTCCATTCTCTTTGTATAAAGAATAGCATCCAATTAGTCATCTTGATTACATGTTGTAATTGCAAACTAATATATGCATAATGTACGGTGTGTCTTAAGCTGCAAAACTAATTTCTCTTATCTCTTTTAATGAGGTCACTCATACTCAGGTTAATTATTTCTCATTATAGATAGCCTTTTTCCAAATATGATCTTGGTTGCTACACATTCATTTCTAAGTGGGCCCTCTCCCTGTCAGTTCTAAGGAAGCACACCTAATTCGTCCATTCCGTGTAAGGGCTTCTTCAATGCTGAAAAGCCATTGCTTGTCCGTTTTCTCACTATTCAGGACCCTGCCTGCAATAAAGTGGTTCTTGGTTGTTTAGATTCCAGTGTGGCTGAGGATTGAGCAGTGTAAACTTACCTCAACAAATTAGACATTATGTTGAATGAGAATCTGCAGCAGGATGTGTGCCTCACTGTTGTAACAAGCCTAATGTGTAGAGTTCTTTGTTCAGGTATTGGGCATTTTAATTACCCTTTTATGAGAATGAACTTTTTTGCATTCTTATTAATGGGAAATAATTCTTCAAACGTTATAATCCCTCAATGTGGCTGAGTTTCTCGAAACAGGCTCCTTCATGGTTGGTGCTCAATTATCTGAAGACATCAGAAACAGGGAATTAAAGTAGGATGTTTATGATGAGAGGGGGCACTTTTTTTTTCTGGAATGTGAGCGTTGCTGTTTGGCCCAGCATTTCGTGCCCATCCCTAGTTGCCCTTGAGAAGGTGGTAGTGAGCTGCCTTCTTGGACCGCTGCATTCCATTTGTGGGTAATGCCCTTAGGGACAGAATTCTGGGATTTTGAACTAGCACCAATGAAGGAACGGCGAGATATATTTCCGATTCAGGTTAGTGTCTTGTCTGTAAAATCACTCCTTGTTCAAAAAAAGGAGATAGGCAAAAAGTGGGAACCAGTTATTTTGACCTCTGTTGTGTGGAAGTTGCTGGTGTCAGTCATAAAGGAGGAGGTAATTGAACACTTTGGGGGGGAAAAGAAAACTCAATTCATCAGTGTTAGCATGGTTTCATGAAGGGCAAACTTGACAAACTTTCTGAAGTTCTTTGAGGATGTAACCAACAAGGTAGATAATGGGGATCCAGTGGATGTGATATATCTAGGTTTCGAGAAGGCATGTGACAAGGTGCCACATAAGAGACTAATCCAGAAGGTTAGATCCCAGGGGGTTAAGGGTAGATTATTGGCTTGGATTATTGGATTGGCTGACTGACTGAAAGCAGAGGGTTGGGATAAATGTGTCCTTCTCTGGATGTTGAACTGTAACTACTGGGGTGCGTCAGGGTTCAGTTCTAGGAACTCAAATATTTGCAATCTATATAAATGATCTGCAAGCAGGGACAGAGTGTAACATAGCAAAATTGGCAGATGGTACTAAAATAGGTAGAAAAGCAGGCAGTGATGAGGAGATGAAGAGTTTACAGATGGATATTGATAGGCTAGGAGACGGGCCAGAATCTGGCAGATGGAGCTTAATGTGGATAAGTGTGAGGTTGTTCATTTTGGCCGGAAACATACAAGGACAAATGATTATTTAAGCAAGAAGCAGATTTAAAGTGTGTCAGTGCAGAGGGATCTGGGTGTCCTTGTGCATGAATCACAGAAATGGATTGTGTAGGTGCAGCGTATAATAAGAAAGGCATTTATTGCAAAAGGACAAGATTATAAAAGAAATGTTGATACATTGGTGAGGCCACACCTGGAGTATTGTGTCCAGTTTTGGTCTCCGGACTTGATGAAGGATGTAGTGGCACTGGAGGGCGTCCAGAGGAGGTTCACCAGATCGATTCCAGGGAAAAAAGGGCTGTTGCATGAATTGAAAAGCTTGGGTTTGTACTCGCTGGAGTTCAGTAGGATGAGTGGGAATCTGACTGAAGTATATAAAATGCTAAAGGGGATTGATAAGGTGGATGTTGAACAGATGTGCCCCCTTGTGGGACAGCCCCAAACAAGAGGTCAGAGATATGGAGTGAGAGGAGTTAGCTTCAAAACTGAGGTGAGCAGAAACAACTTCTCTCAGAGGCTTGTGAATCTGCCCCAGGGAGTGGAGAATCAATCAACAGATTCAAGGAAAAAAAAACAGATATGTTTCTGATGAAAAGTAGAATAAGGGGCTATGGGGAGCAGGCAGGAGAGTGGAGTTGAGACCAAGATGAGATCAGTCAGGATCATGTTAAATGGCAGAATGGGCTCAAAGGGCTGTATTGCCTACTCCTGCTCCTAATTCCCATATTGAAGGGGAACTTGCAGGGAGTGGTGTTCCCATCTATCTGCTGCCCATGTCCTTCTACATGGAAGTGGTCATGAGTTTGGAAGGTGCTGTCTGAGGATCTTTGATGAATGTCTGCAGTGCGTCTTGTACATAGGACACACTGCTGTTGCTGAGTGTCAGTGAGGGAGGGAGTGAATGTTTGTGGATGTTCCAATCAAGTGGGCTGCTTTGCCCTGGATGGTGCCGAGCTTCTTGTGTGTTGTTGGAGCCGCATCTGTCTGGGCAAGTGGGGAGTAATCCATCATACTCCTGACTTGTGCCTTGTAGATGGTAGGACAGGCTTTGGAGAGTCAAGAGGTGGGTTACTCGCCGTGGTATTCCTAGCCCCTGACCTGTGTCTCTATCACCAGAGGGCTGTTCTCCCATTAGAGAGAGAGAGAGAGAGATGACTGATGGTGGTTTAACCCAAGGGTCACCACATTTCGGACTAGGGGTGAAGTGGAGAAAAAGAGTCCTTTGTGTTGACCTCAGCCGGTGGGAGAATTGAACCCACCCTGCATCACAAACCAACCATCCAGCCAACTGAGCTAACCGACCAACACCCCCTTGATCACCACCATCATGGGTATCCGTGTTTTTGAAGCTGAAAGCATTCTGCTGCCAGTTTGATAATGATGTTGTGCCCATGTGACAGGACGAGAGCTGGATTCTGAGAAGCCTCATGGGAAGCCATCTCAAATACAACCAGGGCACTAGTCAGTCTCGGTTTACTCACTCCCTACCCTTTCGCCATCTGCCAGACTGAGTTGGGATGGGGGGTATTTACCCCACGCGGAGGGGCATTGATCACCGTCTGCCCGTACCTGCCAGGGTGGCCTGGTTTCGATGCCGTTTGTGTGACGTCATGTGACCACTTCCCGCACTATTACTGCATCGATGCTCTCTGCTTTCTGTACCCAGCTTCCCTTCTGCCCTCTCCATTGCCTATTTCACACCTCGTCTCTCATTCAAAAAGGGAGCCATACATTTTTCTCATGGCTTTAACCCAGCCTTGGACTTGCCTTCATTGTTTTCTTGCCTCTTGCTCATCAGCCTCTTCAAACTACAGCAGTGTGATTTGATACAAATTAAAGTCAGCATTTCCAGATTGGAAAGCAGTTTTGGCTTAAAATCCAGCCCTTCTTGGACGCAGACAGAGGTGGATGGGTTAGTAAGTTTGCAGATGACACTAAAGTCGGTGGAG
>JAHRHZ010000123.1:1713531-1742804 GCA_024137785.1 Ginglymostoma cirratum | reverse complement strand
AACAGTCCTTGGATAAGCATATGGATGATGATGGGATAGTGTAGGGGGATGGGCTTAGATTAGTTCACAGGTCGGCGCAACATCGAGGGCCGAAGGGCCTGTTCTGCGCTGTATTGTTCTATGTTCTATGTTCTATGTTCTATCCCAGCTCCCAATCGTTATCCCGTGTCTCTCCTTCCAGTCATTACCCTGCTTCCCTGCTCCTGATTGTTACCCTGTGTGCCAGACTCCAGCTATTATCTACAATGAATTGATTGAATTTTCAATCAATTCTCAGAATTCCTGGTCCCAATCATTGTCCATAATGTGTGATCCTGACCTTTATCTGTAATCGTTGCTCCTGATTATTTTCCAGTATTCATTCTCCCCGTCATTACCTCAAATTCCTGCTTCCAGTTCTACTCCAGGATTTCAGCTCCTCTTCACTGCCTAGAGTCAGTGCTCCCTGCATTATCTGGAGTTCCGCATCCAATCTAGATCTGGAGCTAGGGCTCCCAGTCTTTATCTGGAGCTCCCTGTGAGCATTTCATTGCTTTCCCACGAGACTAATAACGTGGAACTACATCCATGCTGAAAGCTCCTTTCCCATGTGAGTTGGAACTTTGAGATTGTCAGTGCTGAGTTGGGTTATCATGTGCTATGGACTTATTGACCAGTCCTTCACAGTCTCTGAACAGACTCAAGGTGTAGAACCACCTCCTGTGTTTGGAAATGAGTCATTGATCTTATTGCTCCTATTTGATCTCTCTGTCTCTGATCCCTAACCCTCACAACAGATATCAAGGATATGACCTTTCAGGAGCTAGCGCTGAAGTTTCCGAAATTGGCGATTGAGGAACTGAGCAAGAACTTTCTGCAATACTACAAGAAGTTGGTCCTTCTGGGTATGTACATATGTGGGAAAATATCAGTCCAATCAACTCACTGGATAGATCTCCGACTAAGTGAAGCTACTTTATTGTATTGTGTCATTTCAGCAGGTAACACTGTTTGATCACATTATCCAGTAACTCCATTCTGTTGGCCAATAAGTCAGTGACAATTTTTACAGCAATCTACAGCTTCTAGTTAAACTATACACTGCGGCACCCAATGGCAGAGTCCTGTTGAACTACACAGTACTGCAAATAGTCAACAGTGCCCAGTTAAACAGGACAGTACAACAGCCAGTGTATAGTCTATTTAAACAGCACCAGTCCACAAAGTCTAGTTGAGCAGCGCATTAAATAGACCTTGTAAACAGCACACTATAGCGACTAGCCTAGAGTCTACTTAAACTGCACACTACAGCAACCATTCTACAGAGTCTAGTTAAATCACACACAGCAGCAACCAGTCTACAGAGTTTAGTGAAACAATACGCTACAGGAGCCAGTCTACGGAGCCTATTAAAACTGCACACAACAGCAACCAGTCTACAGAGCCTTGTGGAAGTAGATACTACTGTAACTAGTCTACAGAGCCTATTTCAACTGCATGCTGCGGTAACCAGTCTCCAATTGTTAATCGACAGCACCCTGATGTACTTATGTAAGGTTTGATTCGTCTGAATAGCTCGCAAAAAATACTTATCACTGTATCTTGGTGCATGTAACAATAATAAATCAAATACAGCAAACATACAGTGTCTTGTTAAGCAGCACACTGCAGTAATGAGGCTACAGAGTCTGGTTAAACAGTACTGTACAGCAACCAGCTAGAGAGTCCAGTCAAACAGGACACTGGAGCATCTACTCTACAGAGTCTAGCTAAACTACACAGTACTGCAAACAGTCTACAGTGCCTAGTTAAAGAGGACACTAGCAACCAGGGTACAGTCTACTTAAATACGCATGACAGCAAGCAGTCTACAGAGTCCAGTTAAATTACACACGACAACAGGCAGCCTACAGAGTCTATTTCAACCGCACACTACAGTAACCAGTCTCAGATTGTTAATCAACGGCACACTACAGCGAGCATTCTGTAGAGACTTGTGAAACAGCACACTGCAGTAACAAGGCTATAGAGTCCAGGTAAATAGCATAGAAACCAGGCTAGAGTGTCTAGTTAATCAGAACACTGGAGCAACCAGACTACAGCATCTATTCAGACAGTATATTACAACAATCAGTCTAGAGTCTAGTTAAACAGCACAATATAGCAAACCAGTCTACAAGCTCCAATGAAAAGCACACGACATCAAACAGCCTAAAATCTACTTAAACAGCACACTACAGCAGCTAAACTATACAGTCTATTTAAACTACAGCCTGTAGCATCTATTTAAACAGCCTGGATTCTTGTTAAACAGCAGCAAACAGTGTACAGAGTCCAGTTAGTATTACGAAAAAAATCCATTTAAAGAATACTGAAGGCCTAACAAAAAAGAAAACTGAGTGAAACTGTAGCATTGTCTCCCAATAAATACAGGATTATTTCTCGAGCACAGTGCTTCGTGTGGAGGCTTGTGGTGGGAAGACAAATGATGTCGAGACAATGATCCTGCTCACAGACAGCACTGTGGGGGATAAATGGGGGTGTAATCACCCAGTCATCTCCAGTCTCATCTGGATCTGTGCTGCAATTAGCTGCAGCATTGGGTGTGTATTGGATACGCACTTCCTGCTCCCTGTTCTCGTACTAAACTGCTTTTGTGACATTCCTACCTGGGTCAAAATTGGATGCAGTCATTACGGACTGAACCTTGAATGGATGGAATTCTGGGTTCAAAATTTTGTGGCATGATTATTGGGCTTTCTAATTGGTCCAGTCCGGCGCCGTGAAGAGGGATTTTAATCTGAATATTCCCAAACCGGAAAATATGGATAAACCACGAGATCCACTCCCTGCTGAAGCCCAAGTGTGAGGTGCTCAAATTGGGTGGCCCTGACCTTTACACGAAATCTAGGTACGATCTTTTCAAAGCCATCAGGGACGCAAAGAGACAATGCCAGACTAAGTTAGAATCCCAAACTAATCACATGAAAACATATCATTTGTGGCAAGTCTTACGGAGTATAACGGGCTACAAAGCAAAGTCTTATTAGAATCGCTGGCAACACTGCATCTCTCCCCAGTGAGCTCAATGTATTCTATGCTCCTTTTGAACGGAAGCTCAGTGAAATGATGTCACCTGCCCCTGACAGCCTCGGGTACATCTTGTACCCACAGTCACTGCTACAGATGTCAGATCGGTCTTCCTGAGGGTGAACCTACAGAAAGCGACTGGCCCAGACGGAGTCCCCAGCTGTGAATTCAGATCCTGTGTGGACCAGCTGGCGGGAGTACTCACAGATATCTTTAACCTCTCCTTACTCCGATCTGAGGTTCCCAACTGCTTCGAGATGACCACCATCGTCATGGTACCAAAGAAAAATCAGGCAACGTACCTTAACGACTACCTTCCAATGGCTCTGATGTCCATCATCATGAAGTGCTTCGAGAGGTTAGTAATGGCACACATCACCTTCAGCCTCCCAGATTGTCTTGATCCATTACAATTTGCCCACCATCGCAACAGGTCCATAGCAGACGCCATCTCCCCAGCCCTACACTCACCCCAGGAACATCTGGGTAACAAGGAGGTCACCTGCCTCCTATTTATTGACTTGAGCTCCACCTTCAACACTATAATTCCAACAACACAGCTCCAAACTCCGAGACCTGGGTCTCTGCACCCGTCTCTGCAACTGGATCGTCGACTTCCTGACCCGCAGACCGTGATCACTGAGGATAGGCGACAATACCTCCTCCACCATAATCCTCAGCACCAGTGCCCCGCAAGGCTGTGTATTCAGCTCCTTTCTATACTCCTTATACACTCACTAAATTCAGCTCTAACTCCATCTACAAATTTGCTGATGACACCATCATAGTGGGTCAGAGCTCAAACAACAACAAGGCAGAGCACAGGAAAGAGAGAGAAAACGTAGTGGCGTGGTGTAAAGACAACAATATCTCCCTCAATATCAACAAAACGAAGAAGCTGGTCGGTGACTTGAGGAAGTGGCGTGGAGGACACACCCCTGTCTGTATCAATGGGGCTGAGGTGGAGGTGGTCGAGCTTCAAGTTTCTAGGAGTAAATATCACTAACAATCTGTCCTGGTCCATCAGCATCGATGCTACAGTCAAGAAAGTGCACCAACACCTCTACGTCCTCAAAAGGCTAAGGAAATTTGGCACATCCATAAAGACTCCCTCTAATTTTTATAGTAACACCATCCTATCTGGATGCATCAATATGGTATGGCAAATGTTCTGCCCAAAATCGCGAGAATCTTCAGAGAGTTGTGAACACAGTCCTGTCCATCTTGAAGCCCAGGCTTCCTTCCATTGACTCCAGCTGTACTTCCCACCCCGGTTATACTCTCTTCCAACCTCTTCCGTTGGGCAGAAGATACAAAAGTTTGAAAACACATACCAACAGGTTTAAGGACAGCTTTTTCCCCTGTGGATTATCAGACTTATGAATGGACCTCTCATATTATTAGAGTTGATCTTTCTCTGCATCTTCTCAGTAGCTGTAACGCTATATTCTGCATTCTGTTCTATTATCCTGAAGTACTTCTGTAAGGTATGGTTTGCCTGGATAGCGCACAAAACAATACTTTTCACTATATCTTGATGCATGTGACCATAATAAACCAAATCACGATACCAAATGAACAATTGTCATTCAGCAGAGCGACCCTGAACCTGACAGAAAACCAGGCCCAGTTTGGGATTGAGGGATTGGGAATGCTGGCCAATTTGCAGGGGGATAAGGTTTCGCTGCTTCATGAGGATCATCCAATTAGATGATGAGGAATCTGCCGTCTCCCATGGAAACACCGCACTTTCCTGTTTGAGGGTGAGTGTGTAAAGTGAACCCTAGCAGGAGAGTGGTCATGGATGAGACAGCACAGAGATGGACACGTAAAGGTTGACCGTGGTGAATGTATGGCCTACAAGCAAAGAGGTGACTCCACTGCCCTTTGTATACTAAGGGTCCACCTCCAGCACAGACATGCTCGGGACTGACTCGAAGGTTTGTGTTGGGACTCGGAAATAGATCAGGAACCAGGAGTTGGGCCAGTGATGGATGTGAGAGAGCTAGATACCTCCAAAGAAGTAGTGCCCTGCCTGAATCCTCCAACCCTACTCGTCGTGTTCTTCATCCCCTCCTGAAGAACACGATCTTTCACAGAAATTGCTGGGGCAGAAGGAGGCCGCTTGGCCCCTTGTCTCTGTACTAGCTCTCTGAGCATCAAAACTCAGTGCTAATCACCTGTCTTTTCACCGTGACCCTGTGCGTTGTTTCTGTTTAGCCATCCAATGCCCCTCTTGAATGTCTCGATTGAAGCTGCCTCCAACACACTTCCAGGCTGTGAATTCCAGACCTGGGCCACTCACTGGGTGGGAAACCACTCAACTTGCATTTGCTCCGTTCGCAAATTGCTTCGAACTTGTGCCGTCTGGTTCCTGATCCATTTCTGAATGCAAAGAGCTTCTCCACATCTGCACTGTCCAAACGCCTCATGATTTTGTAAGCTTCCACTGGATCCTCTCCTCAGGCTCCTTCTCTTCCCTTGTGGGAGCAGGAGTAGTCCATTCGGCCTCTTGACCCTGCTCTGTCACTCATTGAGACCACGTCTGATCTGTATTCTGACTCTGTCTCCCCATTCTTGCTTCCACAACATTCAATAGCCTTCTGTCAAGTTGCTAAAGAGTTGGACAGGTCAGTACTGACTAGTGTAGATTTAATGTAATTTCGGCAGTATAGACTCGATTGGCCAATGTATTATGATTCTGTGAATTGTTGCCTCTGGAGCACGGGGTCACAGACTCAGGCCCAGTTTGGAGTGAGATGAGGAGAACAGAAACAGACCCTTCAGTCCAACTCGTCTGTGCTGACCAGATATCCTAAATTAATCTAGTCCCATTTGCCAGCATTTGGCCCGTATCCCTCTAAACTCTTCCTATTCATGTACCCATTTTAAATGTTGTAAATGTACTAGTCTCCACCACTTCCTCTGGCAGCTCGTTCCATACACGCACCACCTCTGTGTGAAAAAGTTGCCCTTTAGGTCCCTTTAATGTCTTTGCTCTCTCATCTTAAACCTATGCCCTCTAGTTTTGGACTCCCCTACCCTGGGGAAAAGACCTTGGCTATTCACCCTATCCATGCCCATCATGATTTTATAAACTTCTGACGAATCCCCTCAACCTCCGACACTCCGGGGAAAATAACCCCAGCCTACTCAACCTCTCCCTATAGCTCAAACCCTCCAACCCCCAGCAACATCCTTGCAGATATTTTCTGAATTCTTTCAAAATTGACAACATCCTTCCGATAGCAGGGAGACCAGAAATGTTCGCAGAGGCCTAACCAATGTCCTGTACAGCTGCAATATGACCTCCCAACTCCAATACTCAATGCACTGACCAATAACGGCAAGCGTACCAAACCCCACCTTCACTGTCCTATCTATCTGTGACTCCACATCCATCTTGTGGATACTCAGTCATTGTGTTCAGGCAGGACAGGGCTTAGGAGATATTTAGACACATTACAAACATAAATTCCTGGGTATCGTGGGAAGCTGAAACTGTGATGGATCAGTCACTGTGTTAAATAGTGAGGCAGGCTTGCAGAGTCAATGCAGGGGTGAGTGGGCTGGTTTCTCCTGTTGTTGTTCCTGATAACAATCTCTGATATTTTCACTCCCAGGTCTGATTGATAGAGAGGCCTTACGAGACTCACTGTGGAAGGGGCTCAACCTTAAATTCATAAAAGACGGAAACCAAATCATAAACAGACCCAAGACAATGCCCAGGTAAGGCTGTGATACAACAGGACCAGAGCATGGAGCATCAGGGTATGACAGTCCCACTTGTGTGTCTGAGCCTCCAACTCTGTCCCTGCAGGTGTTCTATGCCGCTGGTTGCTCAGAATGCCCTGTGAAGCTCACAGAGACGTGCTTCAGGCTGTAGGACTCTGTTACCTCCCCTTGTAATCAGGGTTCTGAAAGAGCCCGGGCTTGCATCGTGATCTCTGAGCAATCAGTGAGGATCACTGGTTCCCAGTGTATGGTGATTTTGAATTGCCGATCATATTTTTCAGCCTAACTAACCAAGAACCAAAATAATATCAGCACATCTTATTATACTTCAACATTGATGGGAGACAGATAGAAGAAGCTTTACTCTGTATCTAACACCATGCTGTCCCTGTCCTGGGAATGTTTGATAGGGATAATATAGAGGGAGCTTTACTCTGTATCTAACCCTGTGTCGTCCCTGTCCTCGGAGTGTTTGATGGGGACAGAGGAGAGAGAGCTTTACTCTCTATCTAGCCCCGTGCTGCCCCTGTGGAGGGAGTGTTTGATGGGGATGTTGCAATGAGTTAATGGTGAGTGTGGGCCTGCTTTGGAAGTGCCTCTGAGCTGCTGTGTGTCTTTGCAGGAACCTGATGGATCTGCTGATGAACCCGACAGCTGTCCTCTTCTTCCAGCGGTTTCTGGAAGCCTACGATGCAGAAGCTCCACTGCGGTTCTGGCAGACAGTTGAAGAACTCCACAGCCTTCACACTGAGAAACAGAGACAGCATGGCATCAAATGGATCCTCAACAACTTCTTCAATCCCAATTTCAGCGCAGGTGAGTGGTACACTGTCACTGAGGCCATTCACTCCTTCTGTGAGACAATCCAAATCCCCATGGCAGTCTGGGATGCTTATCTGTCCCAGGTAGTGTGTCAGTAACTCTTTAAGACACATCGTCACCATATTGTAGCTCATGAGCTCAGGTCTCCCTGCTATGAGAAATTTGAAAGGGTTCAGTAAAGATTTACAAGGACGTTGCTGGGTTTGGAGGGTTTGAGCTACAGGTAGAGTTTGAATAGGCTGGGGCTTTTTTTACCCTGGAGCGTCACAGGCTGAGGGGTGACTTTATAAAGGCTTATAAAATCATGAGGAGGAATGGGTGGGCTGAATAGCCAATCCCCAGGGTTGGGGAGTCCAAAATTAGAGGGCCTAGCTTTAAGGTGAGAGGGGAAAGATTTAAAAGGGACCTGAGGGGCAACTTTTTCACGCAGAGGCTGGTGTGTGTATGGAATGAGCTGCCAGAGGAAGTGGTGGAGAGTGGTACAATTACAATATTTAAAAGGTATCTGGAATGGGAACATGAATAGGAAGGGTTTAAAGGGATATGGGCCAGATTCTAGCAAGTGGAACAAGATTAATTTAAGATATCTAGTCGGCATGGATGAGTTGATCTGAATGGTCTGTTTCCATGCTGTACATCTCTATGACTTTATGACTCAATCTTAAGTGGACCACTTGAGGCATGACATGTTGAAGGAAGTGTGCTGCTGTTTGTGGCTGAACAGCTAAATATTTGGCTAGCTGCTGAAGCACCTGCCAATGTGATATTTAAATTGTGATTTGAACTGGGGGATTTAAATGTATGTTCTTTAATGTTATTTGCTGTGAATTTGGGTCCGGTTTTTGAATCATTCAACTGAGAGTTTTTCTGTGTGTCTGAACTTAATAATTAACTTGCAAGTATTTCTGCAACTATAGAAATTTATTTTGAAAACAGCTTATGAAGCCTAGAAGGAGAGTGAATGGATGTGTGCCCTAATGGATTTTCATTTACTCTAGAATTGTGTGTTTTTTTTTAACTTTAAAGGATATGCCCATAACTAAGAGAGAGACTTTTAGTTTACTTTTCATTTTAAGTGAAGTCTCTGGAATAGGATGTCTGCACAGAGCAGTGCTCCTGAGAAGGGAATGATAGATATAGTGAATTAGATTACCTTGGATAGAAAATTATTGGTAATCTCAGATTAGAAGTTTTAGGATAAAACTTTGAAGTGATCACTTACAGCAGAGTATAGTGAAGCTCAGGTATGTATCAGTAAGCTTTGCATGGTTGGGAAGGAGAGATTCCTCCAGAGGGAGACATAGAGATGCCTCCACAGTGAGACATAGCTCAAGTGAGTATATAGTTTGGGAAATTTGTTGGCAACGTAAGAATTCAGTACAGAGAGGAAAAGCTGGCTCCCCGTAGTTCGTAAAAAATTTCTTAAAACAGGAGAAGTTGAAGCCTAGGATCAGAGGCCCAGCACAATCAGTGATATCCTGGGTAAACCATCAGCTCTTCGGTTGGTGATAGCTACCAATTTGACTTTATTCTATGTTACTTTCAGATTGAAAGTGAAGAGGGAAAATATTTACAGTATACAAACTAAAAGACCAGTATGAAGTTTTTAAAAATCAAATTAAAAAATTAAAATAGAGATGCCAGGCAAGCTTTCAGCGGCAGCAGCGCAAGCCAGAGGTGCCGATCGGAAGGTAAGGTTGTTTGTTTCTCCAGTATAAAAACTTACCTCGTGCAGCAGAGGCCCTCTTGCTTTCAACGGCGGGTGTGTGGAAAGAACGTGAGCCAGGAAGGAACTGATATATTTGGGCATTGGCTAAACCCGAAACACTACACATGTAGCGTCTCCCACCCATCCTCCTCCCCTAAGCAAAAAAAAGACTGTGTGGAGGGGCAGTAAGGTAAGGCTGTTATTTTAATTCTTCTGGAAATCTAGAGTAGAGGGAATGGAAGCTAGGGCAGTTGCATGCTCCTCTTGAGGGATGTGGGAGGTAAGGGTCACCGCTGGTGTCCCCTCTGACTTCACCTGTGAGAAGCGAACCCAACTCCAGCTCCTCAAAAACCGCGTTAGGGAACTGGAGCTGGAGCTGGATGAACTCTGGATCATTTGGGAGGCTGAGGGGTGATAGAGAGGAGGTGGTCACACCCAAAATACAGGAGAAAGGTAGCTGGGTGACTGTCAGGAAGGGGAAAGGGAATAGGCAGACAGTGCAGGGATCCCCTGTGGCCGTTTCCCTCAATAAGTATTCTGTTTTGGATACTGTTGGGGGGGACGACCTACCAGGGGAAGGCCATGGCGGTTAGGTCTCTGGCACTGAGCCTGGTCCTGTGGCACAGGAGGGAAGGGGGGAGAATAGGAGAGCAATTGTAGTGGGGGATTTGATAGTAAGGGGCACAGACAGGCAGTTCAGTGGATGCGAACGAGATGAACGGATGGTATGTTGCCTCCCGGATGCCAGGGTCCATGATGTCTCGGATCATGTCTTCAAGATCCTTAAGGGGAGGGTGAGCACCCAGCAGTCATGATACACATCGGTACCCATGACATAGGTAGAATAAGGACAGAGAATGTGAAAAACGAGTACAGGGAGTTAGGTTGGAACCTGAAGTCCAGGACAAACAGGGTAGTTATCTCTGGATTACTACCAGTGCCATGTGATAATGAGGTAAGAAATAGGGAGAGAGTGCAGCTAAACATGTGGCTACAGGGCTGGTGCAGAAGGAAGGGTTTCCATTATGTGGATAATTGGAGCACATTATGGGGAAGGTGGGACCTGTACAGTAAGGACCGGTTGCACCTGAACTGGAAGGGCACAAGTATCCTGGGAGGGAGGTTTGCTCGAGCTATACGGGATGGTTTAAGCTAGATTGGCAGGGCGTGGGGAACCGGATTTGTAATTCAGAGGATGAGGTATTCAGCCTTCCATTGGACACAACAGGGAGTGAGGTTGTTAATAAAGAAATGCAGTCGATGGAGCGTAGTTGTGCACACAGAGATGGTTGAGGTGTGTATACTTCAATGCTAGAAGTATCAGAAATAAGGCTGATGAACTTAGAGCATGGGTCAGTACTTGGAACTACGATGTTGTGGCCATTACAGAAACTTGGGTAACTCAGGGAGTGGAATGGCTGTGGGAAGTTCCGGGATTTAGATGCTTTAAAAGAAATAGGGAGAGTGGAAAAAGAGGTGGGGGAGTGGCATTGTTAGTCAGGGCTAGTATAGCAGCTACTGAAAGGCAGTTCGAGAATGATATATCTACAGAGTCAGTTTGGGTTGAGGTCCAGAACAAGAAAGGAGCAGTCACTTTGTTGGGGGTTTTTTACAGACCCCCTAATAGTTACAGAGAAGTAGAGGAGCGGATTGGGAGGCAGATACTGGAAAGGTGCAGAATTCACAGGGTTGTAGTCATGGGTGACTTCAACTTTCCAAATATTGATTGGAAACATTCTGGTTGTAATAGTTTAGATGGAGCAAATTTTGTCCAGTGTGTTCAGGTGGTAGCGATCATAACTCTGTTACTTTTACAATAGTCATGGAAAAGGATAGATACATACAGCAGGGTAAGGTTTATAACTGGGGGAGGGGTAATTACAATTCTGTTAGGCAAGAACTGGCTAACATAAAATGGGAACAGATGCTGTCAGGGAAGAGCACTATTGAAATGTGGAGATTGTTTAAGGAATGCATACTACGTGTGCTCGATATGTTTGTCCCTAGCAGGGAAGATGCGGTCGAGTGAGGGAGCCTTGGTTCTCAAGAGAGGTCGAACGACTGGTTAAGAGGAAGAAGGATGCTTATGTAAGGTTTAGGAAACAAGGATTGGAAAAGGCTCTAGAGGGATACAAGTTATCCAGGAAGGAGCTGAAAAAAGAGCTTAGGAGAGCTATAAGAGGGCATGAGAAAACCTTGGCAGATAGGATCAAGGAAAACTCCAAGGCTTTTTACACGTACGTGAGGAATAAGAGAATGACCAGAGAAAGGGTAGGGCCGATCAAGGATTGTAAAGGGAATTTGTGCACGGAGCCTAAAGAGATAGGAGAGGTCCTTAATGAATACTTTTCTTCAGTATTCACAGCTGAGAGGGACCTAGTTGTAGAGGAGGACAGTGTGGAACTAGAGGTTCCACACTGGCTAGAGGAGGTCGATGTTAGTAAGGAAGATGTGCTAGGAAATTTGAGGAACTTGAAGATAGATATGTCCCCCGGGCCTCGTGGGATTTATCCAAGGATTCTATTTGAAGCGAGGGAAGAGATCGCAGGTCCTTTGGCGATGATCTTTTCTCCCTCACTGTCCACGGGTATAGTGCCGGAAGATTGGAGAGAGGCAAACATCATTCCCTTATTCAAAACAGGGAATAGGGATAACCCCGGAAATTGCGGGCCAGTCAGTCTTACATCAGTGGTGGGAAATTTATTGGAAAGGGCTCTGAGAGAAAGGATTTATGATCACTTGGAAAGGCACAGTTTGATTTGTGATTGTCAGCATGGATTTGTGAGGGGTAGATCATGCCTCACAAACCTTATTGAATTCTTTGAAGAGGTGACCAAACACGTGGATGAAGGTAGAGCAGTGGATGTGGTTTACATGGATTTAAGTAAGGCGTTTGATAAGGTTCCCCATGGTAGGCTCATGCAGAAGGTAAGGAGGCATGGGATAGGGGGAAATGTGGCAGACTGGATTCAGAATTGGCTGACCCTTAGAAGACAAAGGGTGGTAGTGGACAGAAAATATTCAACATGGTGCTCAGTTACGAGTGGTGAACCACAAGGATCTGTCCTGGGTCCTCTTCTATTTGTGATTTTTGTAAATGATTTGGATGAAGGAGTGGAAGGGTGGATTAGCAAGTTCGCGGACGATATGAAGGTGAGTCGCGTTGTGGATAGTGCGAAGGGCTGTTCTAGGTTACAAAGGGACATTGATAGGATGCAGAGCTGGGCTGAGAGGTGGCAGATGGAGTTTAACCCTGAAAAGTGTGAGGTGATTCATTTTGGAAGGACAAACTTGAAAGCAGAATACAGGGTTAACGGAAAGATTCTTGGCAGTGTGGAGGAGCAGAGGGATCTTGGGGTTCATGTTCACAGTTCCCTGAAAGCTGCCACCCAGGTGGATAGAGTTGTTAAGAAGGCGTATGGTGTGTTAGCTTTCAGGAATAGAGGAATTGAGTTCAAGAGCCATGAAGTTATGCTCCAGCTATATAAAAGCCTGGTTCGGCCACACCTGGAGTATTGTGTCCAGATCTGGTTGCCTCATTACAGGAAAGATGTGGAGGCATTGGAAAAGGTGCAGAGGAGATTTACTAGGATGTTGCCTGTAATGGAAGGAAGGTCTTACGAGGAAAGGTTGAGAGAGCTAAGGCTTTTCTCTTTAGAACGACGAAGGATGAGAGGTGACTTGATAGAGGTGTACAAAATGATCAGAGGTATAGATAGAGTAGATAGTCAGAGACTTTTTCCGAGGGTGGAGGTAGCTAATACGAGGGGGCATAGTTTTAAAGTGAGTAGAGGTAGATATGGAGGAGATGTCAGAGGTAGGTTCTTTACTCAGAGAGTGGTAGGGGTGTGGAATGCATTGCCTGAGTCAGCCTCATTAGGGGCATTTAAGCGGCTATTAGATAGGCATATGGATGATAGTGTAAGGTAGGGGTTGAGGTTAGATAGACCTTAGGATTAGGGTAAAAGTTCGGCACAACAACGTGGGCCGAAGAGCCTGTACTGTGCTGTACAGTGCTATGTTCTAAGGCGATGGGTTGTACTTTCATGATGTGGGAGCTGGTGGACCCCATTGTGGCTTGCAGTGACCACATCTGCAGCAAGTGTTGGTTGCCTGAGGAATGTGGTCAGTGGTCAGGGTCAGGAGGGTGCGACTACCAGTGAGCCAGATAGTGGGATCCAGGACATCATGTTGAAGGAGCCTCAGTGCTTGAGCTTGTCTAACAGGTTTGAGATTCTTGCTCCCTTGTGAGGTTGAGAGCGGGGGCTGTAGGGAGGATGAGCGAACTGATCATTGCACCCTGGTTTGGGACAGCGGGGACAAACCCTCACCCAATGATACAGGTAGGAAAAGGAAGATTACCAAGATGCAATGGAAAGTGTTGTAATGTGTGCTAACCAGACAAATCATACTTTACATAGTACATCAGGGTAGTAGAACAGAATGAAGAATGTAGCGTTCCATCAACAGAGAAGGTGTAGAGAAAGACTAGCTCTAATATATGACAGGTCCATACAGAAGACAGATAACAATGGGGAAGAAGCTGTTCTTAAATCTGTTGGTAAGTGTTTTCAAATTTTTGTATCTTCTGCCCAATGAAAGAGGGTGGAAGGAAGTATAAACTGGAGTGGTAGAGGTCTTTGATTATGTCGGCTGCTTTCCCGAGGCAGTGGGAAGTGCAGACAGAGTCAGTGGCAGGAAGGCTGGATTGTGTGATCGCCAGGGCTGTGTTCATAATTCTCTGTAATCTTGGGCAGAGCAGTTGCCAATCTGTGATGCATCCAGATAGGATGCTTTAGATGGTGCTTCTATAAACATTGTTAACAGTCATTGTGGACATGCTGAATTTCCTTAGCCTTCTGAGGAAGGAGAGGTATTGGTGTGTTTTCTTGACTGTAGAATCAATGTGGATGGACCAGGTCAGATTGTTCGGTGATATTTACTTCTAGGAACTTGAAGCTCTCGAATATCTCCACCTCAGCACCATTGATACGGACAGGGACATGTCCTCCATTCCACTTCCTCAAGTCGATGACCAGCTGAAAATTTTGCTGATATTGAGGGAGAAATTATTGTCTTTACACCATGCCACCAAGCTCTCAATCCCCTCCCTGTGCTCTGCCTTGTTGTTGTTTGAGATCTGACCCACTATGATGGTGTCATCAGCAAATTTGTAAATAGAGTTAGCGCTGAATTTGGCCACACAGTTGTGAGTGTATAAGGAGTATAGAAAGGAGCTGAGTACACAGCCTTGCGGGGCACTGGTGCTGAGGATTATGGTGGAGGAGGTATTGTCACTTATCCTTATTGATCACGGTCTGCGGGTCAGGAAGTCGAGGATCCAGTCGCAGAGGGGGTTGCAGAGTCCTGGGTCTCGGAGTTTGGAGCTGGGTGTTGTTGGAATTATGGTGTTGAAGGTGGAGCTCAAGTCAATAAATAGGAGGCAGATGACCTCCTTGTTATCCAGATGTTCCAAGTGGTGAGTGTAGGGCTGGGGAGATGGTGTCTGCTATGGACCTGTTGCGATGGTGGGCAAATTGTAATAGATCAAGACAATCTGGGAGGCTGAAGGTGATGTGTGCCATTACTAACCTCTCGAAGCACTTCATGATGATGGACGTCAGAACCGTCGGGCGGTAGTCATTAAGGTACGTTGCCTGATTTTTCTTTGGTACCGTGACGATAGTGGTCATCTCGAAGCAGTTGGGAACCTCAGATCGGAGTAAGGAGAGGTTAAAGATATCCGTGAATACTCCCACCAGCTGGTCCACGCAGGATCTGAGCTCACAGCCGAGGACTCCGTTTGGGCCAGTCGCTTTCCGTAGGTTCACCCTCAAGAAGGCCGATCTGACATCTGCAGCGGTGACTGTGGGTACAAGGTGTACCCGAGGCTGTCAGGGGCAGGTGACATCATTTCACTGAGGTTCTTTTTAAAAGGAACATAGAATACATTGAGCTCATTGTGGAGGGATGTATTTTTGCCAGCGATTCTAATAAGACTTTGCTTTGTAGCCCATTATATTGTGAAAGCCTTGCCACAAACGATGGGTATTCACATGGTTAGTCTAGGAACCTAGTTTAGTCTGGTATTGCCTCTTGGCGCCTCTGATTGTACCTAGATTTCCTCTATAGCTCAGGGTCACCAATTTGAACGTCTCACTTCTGGACTTTAGTAGGGAGTGGATGTCCTAGTTCATCTGTGGCTTCCGGTTGGGGAGCACATGGACTAATGTCTTTGGCACACAGTCTCTACACACTTACTGATGAGGTCTGTAACAGCAGTGGCATACTCATTTAGGTTAGCTACTGAGTTCTTGAATATGGACTAGTCCACCGACTCCCAGTAGGAGTTCATCCATTACTTCAAGCCAACCACTGTATGACTTTCTGTTGTGGATCCCCATGCTTCAGTTTCTGCTTGCACCCAGGAGAAGGAGCTTACTCTTATGGTCCCGTTTACCAAAATGCAGGCGAGGGATGGCGTGGTAGGTGTCTTTGATGGTTGGAATCTAATCGAGGAGTTCAGAGGGGGTTTTCTATAGAATAACATTTATCTGGAAGTGTGTTACCTAAAGGATCCTATTTGAGGTGCTCAGGATGGTTTATACATAGAAAAGCTGATTTCTTAGGAGTAAATTGTTTTCGCTAGAGTTTAAATGAATGCAGGGGGAGTGGAACTCATAGAGACTTATAAAATTCTAACAGGGTAAATGCAGAGAGGATGTTCCCAATGGTGGGTGTGTCCAGAACCAGGGGTCACAGTATGAGGATTTGGGGTAGACATTTAGACTGAGATGAGGAGACATTTCTTCACCGCAAAAGTGGTGAGCCTGTGGAATTCATTACCACAGGAAGTTGTTGATACCAAAACATTAAATGTATTCAAGAGGCGACTAGATATAGCACTTAGAGTGAATGGGATCAAAGGTTATGGGGAGGAAGCAGGGTTAAGCTATTGGGTTGGACGATCAACCATGATCATGATAAATGGCAAAGCAGACTCTAAGGGCAGAATGGCCTCCTCCTGCTCCTATCCTATATGTTTCTAAGTTAAATTACAGGCGGGAATCTAATTGAGGGGTTCGGGGTAAGTTTATATGCAGAGTAAGAGATATCCCAAAGTGTGTTACAGACTGGAAAATAATTGGGGGTTTGGAGGGGGGAGGATTTATACAGAATAACATATACTGGGGAGTGAGATACATAGTGGATTCTATTTGAGGTGTTCAGGGTGGTTTATATGTAGAAAAGCTGATATCCGGGAGTGAGTTACAGCGTGGAATCTAATCAGAAAGCTTGAGGAGTTTATATATAAAATAACAGATAATCAGGAGTGGATTACAGACTGTACTCTAATTGAGAGGTTTGGGATGGTTTATATATAGAATAACAAAAGTGAATTACAGACTGGAATCTAATCAAGGGGCTCGGAATGGTTTATATACAGGATAACAGATACCTGAGAGTGAGTTACAGACTGGAATCCAATCAAGGCATTCGGGGTGGGCAGCTTATATGTTGTGTAACATGCGTGTACTCTCCAAAGTTATTACTGATGGGGCCTGGTATTAGTTCTCTCTCTGCACTTCTCTTTGTCAGCTAGTTTTAGTGTTGTTTCTGTATTTGGTCCATGGAAACAGTTGAGCCCTTTGTTGTGGCCAAGGGAGCTCTGTGGGTCCTCACTGGACGCTATGTTGTTGGCTTGGGAATGTCCGATGGGTGAGAAATGGAAATAAGAATACCCGATGGCGATGGTGAACTGAATAGCGGCAGATCAAGAGTAGAGTACAGAACGTGGCGTGATTGTGGAGGTTCACTCCGTTATTTTGTCTTCCTCTTTCTTGCCCCTCAAAACAGAGAAGTTTCTCCAATGCGATGCGTCAGTTATCAAGCAGATCATGGAATCGATTGAGGCTGGTCACCAAATCACCATGAACATGCTCTTACAAGCTCAGTCCGATGTTCAGGACAGTTTGCGGCACAACTGGTCAGTATGATTGTTCTCTGCCTCGCTTGCGAAAAGGCTCCAGCATTTTGTAGTCAGAGCGTCTCACTGCGGCCACCATACAAACCAAAAGACTTTTTAAATGATTTGGATGTGAATACAGGAGAAATGGTTAGAAAATTTACAGATGACACCAAAAACTGGTGGTGGAGCCGTCAGTGGAAGGTTATCTCAGAGTACAGCAGGACCTTGATCACATGGGCTCTTGGGCCAAGGAGTGGCAGATGGAGTTCAATTCAGATAAATGTGAGGTGCTGCATTTTCGTGAGGCAAATCAGGGCAGTGTTTTTACACTTAATGATAAGGTCCTGGAGAGTCTTGCCGGACAAAGAGACCTGGGGTGCAGGTTCATAGCTCCTTGAAGGTGGAGTCGCAGGGAGAAGGGGTAGTGAGGAAGGTTTTTGGCACACTTGCCTTTATTGGCCAATGCATTGCGTGTAGGAGTTGGGAGGTCATATTGCAGTTGTACAGGACATTGGTTAGGCCACAAAAACAAAAATTGCCAGAAAAGTTCAATAGACCTAGCAGCATCTGTGAAGAAAAAAATCAGAGTTAACGTTTAGGGTCCGGTGACCCTTCCCCAGAACTGGGGAAGGGCCACCGGACCCAAAACATTAACTCTGAATTTTTCTTCACAGGTGCTGCTAGACCTGCTGAGCTCTTCCAGCAATTTCTGTTTTTGCTCCTGATTTATGACAATCTCAGTTCTTTCGGTTTTTATTATTTAGGCCACATTTGGAATACTGCATTAAATTCTGATCTCCCTGCTACAGGAAAGATGTTAAACTTGGGGGGGTGCAGAAATTATTTACAAGGATGTTGCCTGGCTTGGTGGGTTTGAGTTATAAGGAGAGATTGAATATGCTGGGACATTTTCCACTGGAGCATCGGAGCCTGAGAGGTGACCTTCTAGAGGTTTTTAAAATCATGAGGGGCACAGATAAGTGAACAGCTAAGGTCTTTTCCTCAGGGTAGGGGAGCCCAAAACTAGAAGCCACAAGTTTAAGGTGGAGGAGGTAAGATCTTAAAAGGGACCTAAGAGGCAACTTTTTCATGCAGAGCGTAGTGAGTGTATGGAATGATCTGCCAGGGGAAGTGGTGGAGGCTGGTACAATTACGACATTGAAAAGGATTCTGGATGGGTACATGAAAAGGAAGGGTTTAGAGGGATATGGGCCAAATGCTGGCAAATGGAATGAAGTCAGTTTAGGATATCTGGTCAGTATGGATAAATTGGACCAAAGGGTCTGTTTCTGTGCTGTACATCTCTGTGACTCTAGGCCAACTGATTCCCTGCCCTTTCAGTACCCACCATCCACATATTCCAGATTTAATCATTACTTGGCAGCTATGCCTTCAGCTGCTGAGGTTTGGGATTACACTGTCTCCTTGTCTCCTTGGCTTAGCATCTTATGACACTTCTTACAACCGACTTTCTGAACCAAACTTTTCATCAATTGCGCTCACATCTCACACTGTCACTTTGGGTCAACCTTTCATTGATAACACCTCCGTGATGCTTTGCGATATTTTACTACAGGAAACATGCTTCGTAAATGCAGGCTGTTGCTGCTGTCACAAGCATAATGTGAATCATCCAATCACCATCCTCCATTCACAATACCCACTCAGTGTCATTCAATCACCCCTATCCGATCGCCGTCCTCCAATCACTATCATCTACTGACCGTTATCCACTCCAAATCCTGCCATCCCTGTCCTTCATTTACTGCCATCCACTCAACATTTTTTGTCCACTAGCCATCAACTGGTTACCATCTTGCGTTGAATGTGCGGAGGCAATGGCCTAGTGGCATTATCGCTGGGCTGTTAATCCAGAGACCCGGATAATGTTGTGGGGACCTGGGTTCAAATCCTGCCACAGCAAATGGTGGAATTTGAATTCAATAAATATCTGGAATTAAGAATCTAATGATGACCACGAATCCATTGCTGATTGTCGGAAAAACCCATCTGGCTCACTAATGTCCTTTAGGGAAGGAAAGTGCCATCCTTACCTGGTCTGGGCTACATGTGACTCCAATCCCACAGTAATGTGGTTGACTCTTAACTGCCTTCTGGGCAATTAGGGATGGACAACAAATGCTGCCTTAGCCAGCGACGCCCTCATTTCCTGTTAATGAATAGAAGAAAGTTCTTGTCCTGATTTAACCTGGCAGTTAAGGATTGTAGCCAATTCCCTGAGACAAGATGAATTGGAGGTTGTAGACTTGCTCACCAAGCTGGTGTATTTGATTGCAGACATTTCGTCGCCCTGCTAGGCAATAGGTAATAATTACTCAGCGAGCAATTCTATAACTGCATCCACAACCTGAGCTAAAGATCGTCCCAAAATACTTTAAACAAGATGAATTTGGACTGTGGACATGAGGACAGATTGAGGACTGGGGCAGGGGGTTCCTTAAGAATGTGTCCTGGGTGGAAAGGTAGTTTTGAGGAATGAGGGTGACGTTACTGAAACTTAGGAATGTCACAGGGTCGGCACAACATTTCAAAGGCAGGTAGGTCTGGAACCAGGGGACTTCTCCTCAGGTTGAGGGGTAGGCCAGTCAGGACTGAGGGGAGGAAGCGTGTCTTCACTCAGAGAGGGGATGGTGGGGAAGGCAAATCTTTGGAATTTCAGAGCCTGTGGAAATTGTGGAGCATGTTCAAGACAGAAATTGATAGCAAGTAATGTGGGGATAGTGATCATTTGACAATAAACCAAATAGGCTGTGAGACCAGTCAGAGGAAGCAGAGTGATCCACAAATCACACTGTCTCTGTCAACCAGTGGACTGAGGGAGAGGGGTGGCAGTGAGGAAACTACCTGTGTCTGCCCTTCAGGGTGGGGTTATTTCTGGGTGACCTGGGACAGGATATCTTATTCTCACACCCTCTCCTTCTTGGTGCAGGTTTGACCAATACCTGAAAACATACCCAGATCAGCCTATCGAGCATTCACCTTCCATGTTGGTCCTGAGGTCAATCCAGACGATAAGCCGGAAGGTGAGTCGCTTGGGTAAATCCCCTCCCTGTGACCTGCATTGGCCTTTCACGGATATCCCAAGGGCTCTTTTTAGCCAGTGATAGGCTTTTTGGAATGTTGTGGTGTAGGAAAGGTGACAGCCAATTTATGCACAGCAAGCTCCCGCCAACAGCAACGTGTTGGTGACTGGTTAATCTGTCTTTGTGATGTCGGTGGAGCAGAGAAGTATGAGCCAGGACACTGGGAGATCTCCAGGCTGTCTGTGAGCTACACAAACACCTAACGTAAGAGAATCAGTCAAGCTCATCAAGTGGTTGATCAATATTTAGTAGAAGTGACATTCATACACAAAGACCCATCCTCTGTCACCAAAAGGAATATCGTAGACTCCCTAGAGTGTGGAAGCAGGCCATTTGGCCCATCAAGTCCACACCCACCCTCTGAGGAACATCCCTCCCAGACTCCCCTTAACCCTGCATCTCCCATTGCTAACCCATCCAGCCCGCACCCCCCTGGACACTATGGGCAGTTTAGCATGGCCAATGCACCTAACCTGCACATATTTGGACTGTGGAAGGAAACTGGAGCACCCGGAGGAAACCCACGCAGACGCGGGGAAAACGTGCGAGCTCCACGTGGACAGTTGCCCGAGGGTGGAGTCAAACCCGTGTCCCTTGAGCTGTGAGGCAGCAGTGCTAACCACTCAGCCACTGTGCCGCCTGTGAATATGTTCAGGCCTCGCCCCTTTTACAAATAACCCGGAGGCATGGGAACCCTGTTGCTTTCTCCATGGCAACCCTTATCCAATCAGAGTCAACTTGTCAAGAAATCAGCCCTCTGCACTCCAGTGGTGGGAATTGCTTGAAATTTGGCTTTCTTGCACATGGTCCAAAAGATACAAGGTTTTGGTAACACCTTTCTTTTCGGTAACTTCCTCTTTCAAATTGTACACAGTGGGACCTTTCAAAGTAGACGAGGGCCATGGTTTGACATCTCATCTGAAAGCCCCTGACAGTCCGGGACTCAAGTTGGAAAATATGACAAAGACCGGGTACTAGAGCTTCAAATAACTGTGGAATGTCAGAAAATGGCACTACCTTTTGAAGAGTTATCCCCAGTGCACGGGCCAGCGTCGAAACAGGTCGCCTGGCTATGACCGTCATAGCTGTTTGTAGGATCTTGCTGTGCCTAGGCTGCCTACCATGACAGCAGCGTTAGGTGTGTCAGGAAAAGAAAAAAAACCTTGTTACCGCCGTGAAGGCCTTGAGGTTGTGAACGGTGCTACAGGGAGGCAGTGGAGGCAACTCTTGGGATAGGGGTTGGCTAGCGGGCATTGTCCGAAGGTGTGAGATTGAGCTGACCGGGACTGAATGAGATGCAATCCCGTTGTGACGGGATTCTGGATGGGTTTGAGAGGGTAGGAATTTAAATGATTGAAAGGACGTGGGGAGCAGGCAGAAATGTGATAGGAAATGTGGAAGGTGAGTCATAACCACATTGAAGGTGGAATGGGGTCAATGGGCCAAATGGTCTACTTCTGCCTTTCCTATTTCCTGTGTTTATGTGCCAATACGCTTCCCCTAGCAGAACAGGAGGAGAAATAAAAGGAACAACATATCTTCGGTGGTCAGGGAAAAGATGCTTCTCCTTATGGGAAGGGTAGGTGGTGGGGCGGGGAGCAGTGGGAGATGTTCGGTTTTGGTTGGGGGCATTCAAGGACAGGGTGGGGTTGGTCACAGGCGAGGGTGATGTCCCAAGCGAGCACTTTAGGGGAGAGCAAGGAGGGCTTCAGTTTTGCAGTTGCACAGCTGGGGCATGCAACTGAAGGTCCTGCCTCGAGCTTTCTCTCTCTCTCTTTTTCTCTCTACCTCTGTGCTTTTCAGAACCGCTCGTGGAGGGAGCTGGTGGCTATCATCAGGTCGGTCGTCACCTTCCGGCGGATGATCTGGAATCCCCGGCTCCGCCTTCACTTCATCCACTTCCTGCGCGATGAGGTCTACAACAACGAGCAGAGTAAGGCCACAAAGTTTGGGGGGTGGGCGGGCCTTCGAACAAGGGCAGCGGCTCAGACTAGAACGAGGAGGTTGGGGGAAGCTGCCCTTCACACTGCCAGTGGTAGAGCGTAAGAAATAGAAACAGGAGTAGACGATTCAGCCCCTCAAAGCCCAGCCCACCATTCAACAAGATCTTGGCTAATCTGTCCTCAAATTCTCTTGTGTGTCAGCTTCTCGAAGCCCTCAACTCCTTGGACATTTCAGGAATCTATCCACTACCCTCTGAGAGAAGAAATTTCTTCACATCTCGGTTACATTCACCCATTAATGAAAGCACCATCTAACCTGTCAAAACATGTTTAATATATTTCATTAAGATCACCCCTCGTTCTTCTAAACTACAAAGAATAAAGGCCTAACCTGATTCGCCATTCTTGATAAGGCACCTCCTTCATCTCTGGAATCAGCCCAGTGAATTTCTTTTGAACAGCCTTGAATTCCAGTACATCCTCTCTTAAATACCGGGAGCCAAACTGTACACAGTACTCTGGGTGCAGCGTCACCAACACCCTGAACGGTTTGATCCCTATTTTTAAACTCTTGACCTTCCCCCCCCCCCTCCCCCCCCACCACCACTAGTAATGAAGGCCAAAATTCTGTATGTGTTCCATACTTGTTGCATGTTACACCAACTTTGTGTTTCATGCACAAGAACATGCAGATCCCTCTGCACTGCACCTTCCTTTTTCGAGTCTCTCTCCATTTAAGTAGTCGTCTGCCTTTGACTCTTCCAGAGTTCATGACCTCACTCTTTTCTACACTAAACTCCATCTACTGTGTTTTCTTTTAGCCCCCTCCTTCAACTTATCTATGTCCCCTTGCAATTTCCTTATGTCTTGGTAACATGGAACAAAGCCCTTTGGCCCATCACCTTGATGCTTGCCCACCTCCTGAGACCCCTGATGTCTGCATTTGTGCCACCAATGGTTCACCAACTGTTGGAAGCAAGACTTCACCCTTTGTGGTATCAAGCTTTCCTGAATTTTGAGAGGCTTCCCCATTTTTACAGTGGATTTGTCCTGGAGATCAATGGAAGGTTTGTTACAAAACCACACATTCTGAGTTTACATCTAACACAGGCTTTTGCCAGTGACAGTCACCACTGAATTCTGGTCACCCTGCTATATGAAGGATGTTATTCAACTGGAAAGGATGCAAAAAGATTCACAAGGATGTTGCCAGGGTTAAAGGGTTTGAGTTACAAGGTAAGGCTGGATAGGCTGGGGCATTTTCCTTTGGAGCATTGGAGGCTGAGGGGTGACCTCGTAGAGGTTTATAAAATCATGAGGACCATGGATACAGTGAATAGTCCAGGTCTTTTCCCCAGGGTAGGGGAGTCCAAAACTAGCGGGCATAGGTTTAAGGCGAGAGGGGAATGTTTTTAAAAGGGACCTAAGGGGCAACTTTCTAACACAGAAGTGGTGCTTATATGGAATGAGCTGCCAGAGAAAGTGGTAGAGGTGAGTACAATTAAACATATAAATGACATTTGGACAGGTACATGAACAGGAGAGGTTTAGAGGGATACAGGACTAGTTCAGTTTAGGAAACTAGATCAGCATGGACGAGTTGAGCCAAAGGGTCTGTTCCTGTGCTATATGACTCTACAGCTGTCACTGCCCATATCAGCCACCTTCACTGCATCGAAGAAATTCTCCTCTCTGGTTTCAGGCAGTCATTTAAAATCTGAGTTCCCATCTGTGTACTGACCCTCCTGATCGCATTTACTCTGTCGAAATCTCCCATGATTTTGACCACGTCTATCAAAGCTCCCGTTGATTCTCCCTCCCCTTTGAGGCGCCCTGTCCCAGATTTTCCAACCCCTCCACGGTTCTGAAGTCACTGGGCACTGTCTCTTTAGTGCCCCTTCTAACCGCTGCCGTCAATTACCAAACAAAGTCAATTCAGGGAATAGAGCACCTCCCCAAGGACAGTCAGGATGCAGACCTTGCATGGGGAATGTGAAGGTGAGTGTAACTTTGTAATGAGCCGATCCCCTCCATCCCACTAACAGCTTTCTCTCTCTGCAATTTTCAGACAACATGACGTCTCGCATCATGACCAGGGTGCCATCCCAGGGCAGCTCCCTCCTCTTCCGAGCAATCGATTATGCGGACGATTCTGACACCCCCCACTTGAAAAAGCGAACGATGTTCAGTCGACAGGTGGTCATCAACTACCTGGTCAATGATCTGCACTTCTGCATGGAAATCGAGCAGTAAGTGGGCGCAAGACTGGGCATCAGAGTAACTGCTTGCCTGGTGATGGGTGAAGGTGGAGAGATGAATGCTTAATATTAGTGCGTGTTTGTGGCAGTGCTGGATAATTTATTGCCTGTCCCTAGTTGCCCCCTTGAGAAGGTGGGAGTGAGCTGCCTTCTTGAACCACTGCAGTCCATGTGCTGTAGGTAGACCCACAGTGCTGTTAGGGAGGAATTCCAGGATTGTGATCCAGTGACATTTGAAGGAATGGCGATATATTTTCAAGTCAGGATGGTGAGTGGCCTGGAGGGGAACTTGTAGGGGGTGGTATTGCCATGTAGCTGCTGCCTCTCAGTATTCTGTAAGTTTCAATCAGATCCCCCCCATCATCCTCCTAAACTCCATCCAGTACAGACCAGGAGACCTCAACCGCTCCTCATATGACAAGACTTTCAAACCTGGATCATTCTTGTAAACTTCCTCTGGACCCCCTCCAAACCAGAACATTCTTCCTTAGATACAGGGGCCAAAACTGCTGACAATATTCTAAATGCGGTCTGACCAGAGCCTTATACAGACTCAGCAGTACATCCCTGCTCTTGTATTCTAGCCCTATTCAAATGAATGCTAACATTGCATTTACCTACCCAAACACCAACTGAACCTGCATGTTAACCTTAAGAACATTCTGAATTTGAACTCCCAAGTGACTTTGTATGTCAGATTTCTGAAACCTTTCCCATTTTGTGAAATAGCCTATGCCCCTATTCTTCCTACCAAATTGTATAACCTCACACGTTCCCACATTGTATTCCATCTACGACTTCTTTGCCCATTCTCCTAGTCTATCCAAATCCTTCAACAGCCTCCCTGCTTCTTCGGCTAACTTTTGTGTCATCTGCAAACTCAGCAACAATGCCCTTAATTCCTTTGTCCGGCTCGTTAATATATAACATGAATAGCTGTCGTACCAACATGGACCCCTACAGATCTCCACGGAGTAAAGCTCCTCTACGTTGTCACGGGAGTGTTTGATGGGGGCATGGACAGCACGGGGTCAGATATAAAGTTTCTCTTTACACTGATTTGTTTTGGTGCTGATTATTCAGTTCAGTGTCTCTGCTCTTTCAGGTACGTGAAACGGGCAGAAGCTGCGATCATGATGGCTCAAATGAAACTGCACAACGAGATTTACGAAGGATTGCTTCGGGCCAAAGTGGAAATGATCATCAAACTCTTCCTGCACGCGGACACACTGCCGAGGCTCAGGGTTAGCACCGTCAGCCTGGGCTGAAGGGCCTTGCTGCTGTCACAGCGTATTAACACAGAGACCACTCACAGGGGCCTGGCTCCTTCACGCTGGGAGGGTCAGCCCCTTCAGGAGAGGAGGGCAGTGGGGTCTGTGCTCCCCCCCTACAATGACGGTCAGCACCTACATTCAGACAATCGAGCCTGCTCCACCATTCACTCCCATCATACACCACCCTGGGTCTCAACATTCACTATAGCCAGGGCTAGCACCAAGGTCAGGGGGCCCACTGATGCCCCTGTGGTGGGCCTCATGTCCTACAAGATCATTCTGCTCCCTTCCCCTCTCTGCCCTACATGCCCTTACTCAGCGCAGGTTTGTGGCATAACATAATATTAAACATCACTGAATTGTTACAGTGCACAAGGAGGCCATTCCGCCCATCCTGTCTGGACCGGCTGTCCCAATGAGCAATTCACTGAGTGTCATTCTCTTGCCTTCTCCCTGTCACCCTGCACATTGCTCCTTTACAAATAACAGTCTCGTTCCCTTCCGAATGTTTCAATTGAAGCTGCCTCCACCACAGTATCAGGCAGTGCATCCCACACCTTAACCACTTGCTGGCTGACAATGTTTTTCCTCCATCTCATTTTTGTTTCCTTTACCAATTACTTTCAATCTGTGGCCTCTCACTCTCAATCCTTTCATGAGTGGGAACATTTTTTCCTTATTGACTCTGTCCAGACCCCTCCTGATTATGAATTCCTCAATCAGATTTCCTCTCAGCCTTCCCTTCTCCAAGGAAGACAGGCCCAACTTCTCCAATCTATCTTCGTAACTGACATTCCTCATCTATGCCACCTTCCTCTTTTTAGTATACTTTATTTTCATTTTCTTTATCAATTTCTTGGTCCTTCTTTTTGCAGTTCTAAAATTCTCCTGATCCTTAGGCTTACAGTTTTCATGAAAACTTTATAAGCCTTGTCCTTTGATCTAATGCTTCATTTAACTTCCGTTGTTAGTCATGGTTCTCTTGCTTTTCCTTTTGGATATTTCATATCTAATGTCCCTCATCCTCTGGAGGGATCCACTTGGGAATCCAATGGGTCTGTTGGTCATGGGGATGGAGCACACTTTGAGGTCTAAGGCACCTGAAGGAAACCGTGTCTTGTGAATGACGTTGATGTTTTCTTTCTGGGTAGGTGAATATCACGGACTATGAGAAAGACAGGATCATTATGAGCAGTCGCCATGGCAAACTGGAGCCGGATCTGTTCCACCAAGTACGGATGACCATCATCCTCCCTCTGCTTCACTTCTGGAGAAGGTCAGCTCTCTCACAACAGGAAGAGTCTCAAATTGTATTTTGTCCTTGTTTCTTTTACGAGACAGATTGAACGAGAGGTGTCGAGCAGTCTGTGGTCACATAAACAGCTGTGAGGCCTTGGGTTATTTTTTAAAATGTTGGGACAATAGAAGCAGCCTGGGCAGCTGTAGCCAGACTCCGAGACCAGGGTTTCTAGATTTTTTTTGGGCTTAGCTTTAAACAGTTGCTGTTGGAGTCTCAGCAGGGAGGAAGCTGCAGTAAATGTCTCCTGGCAGCTACGCTGAGTTTTCCATTGATATTTTTTCTCTCTCTCTCTGCTGCTGGCTTGCACATGAGACAATCTGAATCTGTTTCTGAATTTGCCTTTTTGCCAAGGGCCACGTTTATGGGATGTTACTAAATGGAACAAATTAATTAGTAATATTACTGTATCATTTGTTTTGTTAAATTTTCCAATCAAGTTGTTATTCCTTTTTTTGTTGTATTTTAACTATAATATTTGGACAAATTATGTTTTGCTTAATGTCGAGTTGTTTGACCAGTTGCATTGCATCTGAATCACAGTGCATTACATTTCCCTTTAAAATAAGAAACATTTAGGCTCTAGGCTTCCTTCTTAATATATTTTAAGAGGATGTGGTCTGGTCCATAACAACAGTGACACTGGATCCACTGGAGAGTGCCAGTGAGGTGCTGGCTCCAGTGCCAGTACCACTGCACTTGGTATTGTCCTGGAGATTGTGGGTCCAAATCCCACCTTAGCAGCTGGTGGAATTCCAACTGAGTGCATAAATCTGGAATCAAAAGTTAATTTCAATGATGGTGACCACGGTGATTGTGGTATTGATTTGTCTCCGTTCCCAGCAAAGGAATTGTTTATCCTGCTTGGCCTCTGTGTGACTCCAGACCCACAGCCACATTGTTGGCTCCAAACCTCACTCTGGAAGTGGCCCAGCGAGAGCATAGTTCAGGGGCATCTAGGGATGGGCAACCAACACTGGCCTTGCCCATAACACGTTTAAAAAAAAAACGTCCTTGGAGTTGGCATTTTGGGCAGCTCTCAGCAAAGGCCTTCATGCTGTAGGACGTTTGAAACTGCAACATGAATACGAATGCTAGCCACAAACCTCCTCTAAGTGAGAGAGACAGTTTACTTCAGGGGGTGCACGTTGGTGTTGAAACCACTGAAATAACTCCACCGAGGCCAGTATTCCATCACCAAGTCACTCTTTATTTACACGGTACATGGACTCTGACTGATGTGATTCTACGACCAGCTAGCTCAGAGCCAGTCCCTACAAAGAGGAGACTCTCTGAGACTCCGGTCAGCCAGGGGTCTCTGGTTGGACCAGATTAACAACCTCCATCAGGGATCTCATACTCAATGAGTCGCTGAGCAATCTGTTCCAAGCCAATGAAGCAAACAGCTTGTGAGATCTTGGGGTACTTTTAAAAGTTGGAGCAATAGAGGTCGCATGAAAGGCTGTGGGATCAAGTTCCCACAGAACCAGGATTTTAGTTTAACTTTCAGAAGTTGCTGGGGTCTTGAAGCTGGTTGTGAAAGCTCTTACTCCTCTCTCTGTTACAGCTCAAAGCTGGGGGTCTCTTCCTGCTGCTAGAATTGCATGTGAGACAATCTATTTTAGTGAATATGCGTTTGCCAAGGGAGTGTTTATGGGATGTTACTATATTGAAATGGTTATGGTTTAGTCGTTAAATAATCTATTATTCTGTTAAGTTTTTCAGTAGAGTTAAGTTATTCCAGTTCTTCTTTCTTTTGTTTGTATTTTAACTGTAGGGTAAGAATAAAGTGTGTTTTGCTTCAAGCCTGGTAGTCTGACCAATTGAATTGCACCAAGAACACAATGCCTTACACTTGCCTTTAAAAATAAAAAGAAAGTTGGTGTCTAGGCTGTCTTCTTAAAATGACACATCTGACAGTGCGGCTCTCCCTCCGCACTGACCCTCTGACAGTGCGGCACTCCCTCCGCGCTGACCCTCCGACAGGGCGGCACTCCCTCAGCGCTGACCCTCCGACAGTGCGGCACTCCCTCCGCGCTGACCCTCCGACAGTGCGGCACTCCCTCAGCGCTGACCCTCCGACAGTGCGGCACT
>JAHRHZ010000123.1:1699499-1713521 GCA_024137785.1 Ginglymostoma cirratum | reverse complement strand
GACAGTGCGGCACTCCCTCAGCGCTGACCCTCCGACAGTGCGGCACTGCCTCAGCGCTGACCCTCCGACAGTGCGGCACTGCCTCAGCGCTGACCCTCCGACAGTGCGGCACTGCCTCAGCGCTGACCCTCTGACAGTGCGACCCTCCCTCAGTACTGACCCTCCGACAGTGCGGCATTCCCTCAGGTTTCACTTTCTGCATTATGCGTCCCAGTGAGTCTTGAACATGTAACCTTCGGGGCTCTTTGGAAGTGCTGAGCCATGCCTGATGATTCTTGATTTTCGAAAATATCTGGTACTTGCAAAGGGTATGTGAGAGGGGGAGCGATAGACCTCTGAATGTTTTCATCAGAGTTGGGCACGTTGATCTCTCTCTTTCTCTGTCTGTCCTTGTCACAGATACTGTGTTGCGAATGCTTTAAGGATACTTGGGAAACCTAGGCCTTCATGGAAGAAGGAGCATTCGCCTCCAAATTATCTCTATCCATCTCTTCAATATATGACCAGTGCCTTGGTGCCTCAGTATACTGCAGGTGAGCATCACCCAGGGAATGAATGGCAAAGATTAAGCAGTTTGAACCGAATCATTGAAATAAATTTTCACCTCAGTCATTCTATTTTCCATTTCTGACTCAGTGGCTGCAAACTGTATTAGTCCACCTTCCATTCTACATCACCTCATCCTGTATCCCTTCCACACCCCTCTGACATGGACCTGGGGTAAGAGGCTCTGTGTTGTTTGTTGACTGTAAACATTTGACACAAAGCCTTTGACTGGTACCATTCCATTGTCAGTCAAATGGTCAAAGAAAATAGTAATGTGGAGATCAAAAAGTCTTAGACTGACACTCCTCTCTGAGTGTTGAGGTTGAGTGTTGGCTCGCCGAGCTGGTTTGTTGTTCCGCAGACGTTTCGTTACCGTGCTGGGTAACATCCTCAGTGCAGCCTCTGATGAAGCGTCGGTGTGTTTTCCCACCTGGTTTTTAAACTCTGGGGTCCGTTGAGATGGATTGCCTCACTTCCGGGTTTCCTCCTTAGTGGAATGTATATAGGGTCGAGTTCAATATGTTTATTAATAGCATGCTTCGTGGAGTGCCATGCTTCCAGGAATTCTCGTGCTTGTCTCTGCCTAGCCTCTCCTTATAACTCAAACCCTATGTTCCTGGCAACATCCTGGTAAATCTCTTCTGAACCTTGTCCAGCTTAATATCCTTCCTATAACTGAGTGACAATAACGGGACACAATTCTCCAGAAGGGGCCTCACCAACGTCCATTATGATCTCAACATGAAGTCCCAACTCCTATTCTCAAAAGTCTGAGCAATGAAGGCAAGCATGTTAAACACCTTCTTAACCACGCTGCCTATATATGATGTGAACTTCAAAGAATTGTGTACCTGGAGGCTGGGAGCACAGGACACCTGAATGGTTTCCCTTGTCCCCAGTGGGAGTGGGAGGGAAGGAGATGGTGTTAAGGGAGATATACTCTGATGTGGACATACCATTGTCTGGGCCTTGAGCATGCAGCAATATCATGTATGCGCACACTGACAGAGTCAGCACTCATTCACGATTCTTAGTCTAGTGTGAATTGTTTTACTGTGAGATGGTACTAGCGACCGTGCTATCATTTTGTGTCACTGTTGGCTCATCTATTCTTCCAGAGGAGTTCCCGACCCTCCGGTTCACGCTGGCAAAAGGGATCCAGTTACTTTTGCCTCAGGAGAAGGATGGTGCTAATGCTGCAGGTGAGACTCAATGCTGAGCTGGCCCTGATTTAGAATCCTGCTTAATTTGTCCTTTTATAGAGGCAGGGTTCCCAGCTTGGAATAAGAACAGAAAGGTTCAGCACATCAGTTGCTGTCTGGAGTGAGAGGATCTGAATTAATGTTTTGAGTGGAATATGACTCTGCTTGAGAACTTCAAAGGACTGTGGTTTGGGAGTCTGTGGAAATAACAGACATCTGCCCTTCTAGCATCCCTGGTTTTGGATAGATATTTTCTGAATCAACCTGTTCAGGTATGTCATTACACACTTCTGGAGCAGATGGGACTTGAACCCAGGTCTCCTAGCTCAGAGGAAGCTGAACTGCCATTATGCCACAAGGGCCCTCCTGATCATGGTTTAATATTTTCTGATTAACCTGTTCAGAGCTGTTATAACACACGTCTGGAGCAGGTGGGACTTGAACCCTGGCCTCCTGGTCCAGGATTACTTGGTCTTGAGTACCACAGCTGATTCAATCGGGTTCAGCAGTCAGCAGCTACCATTTATAAATCCATACTGATTCTCTCCGATCCCTTTATAAATCCAATCATTCTCTCTGATCGAATGTTTTCGAGGTGTTACTTAATGATGGACTCTGTAATTGCTGAGCAACAAATGTTGGATTCACCAGTTTCCCTCTTTCACATTTTGTAGTTAGCAGAGACACTGGTCTATATTTGAAATCTGAAAGATCATATTTAGCTTGGTTTTCTCATTGTGTGTTTCTGTCAGCTTGTCTGTCTCTTGCTGTTTCTGTCAGGGTCTGTCTTTCTGTCAGTGTCTCTGTGTGTGTTTCAGTATCTATCTTGCTGTCTCTCTGTTACTGTCAATTTCTGTCAGTGTATGTATGTGTGTGTTTCAGTCAGTCTCTGTCAGTTTCTCTCTGTCTCTCAGTCTCTTTGTATTTCTGTCAATGTCTCTCTCTCTTTCTCGCTCTCTCTCTCTCCCTCTCTCTGTTACTCTCTTTTTTTGTTTCTGTCAGGGTCTCTTTCTTTCTCTCTTTTGTTGCTGTGTTTCCTGTTGATTTTTCAGATTTTTTCCCCTCTCTTTCTCCTCTTCCTCCCTTATGAGACAATTCCCCAATCCCAGGGATCTCTCTATATTTCTGATGGCCCTACCCCCACCTCACTCTGTGTCTGTGTTAGTGTTGGATGGTTATGTGGACAATCCACACTGCTCCATTGGCTCCTGTGGACACGAACATTGACAGCGTGTACACCATCAGCGACAGGAGCTCAGCATGGAAGGATACCAATGCAATTACCCTTGGTATCACGAGACACCATGTTGCAGGCCAGAGGGAGCTTCTGTCCCTGGCAAAAATCAGTAAGAGATGTCATTGCCCACGGACAGAGCTCAGCTGTGTGGCTGCCTTGCCTCACCTTCACCTCACTGGAAGTTGTGATCATCCCTCCAACGTGTTGTTCAGATTCGTAACTCTCTCCTTTTATCTCTCTCTGCAGAGCAAGGGAAAAGTGCTGTCCAGGAATCTCAGATCTCTCAAAGTGAGTCAGGAGTGCACAGGGCTGCAGAAGTGCTGTGGGACGTGAGCAGAGCCCCTGAACTCAGCTTCACTGACATCGGGGTGCTTTCGGGTGGTGGAGGGGCAGGGGGTTGGGTGATAGAAAAGGGCTATTGAAGGTGGTAGCCACGCTGAACTTCTCTGTGACTGCATCCTTGCAAAGGGGCGAAGGGCTCACGTCTGGTATTTCTGAGTCGTGTGCCCAAAAATATATCAGTGCAGTGACCAATGTCCCCCCGCCCCGCCCAAAACATGACCTGGACAGTGTTGCAGCCCAGGAACACAACTGGGTTCCCCCAGGTGCAGAGTGCCTTTGATTGCACACACATGGCATTGAGAAAGCAACACTGTTGAATTTATCCACAGGAAGGGGTCCTTTCCACTCCGTTAATGTCTAGGTGATCTGTGGTCACTGTTACCACTTCGGGAGATATGTGCCCACTACTTTGGCAGCTACCAGCTTTCCTATATCCTGGGACACTCTCATGTACCTGCTGCGTTTGAGATTCCAGGTGCATTACAAGCCTGGTTACCTGGGGGCAAGGGCTATCCACTGTGAGTGTGGCTCATGACGTCATTGAGCAACCTAGAAGAAATCAGGAAGGCTAATGGAATATTGGCCCTTATTTCAAGGGAGTAGGAGTTTAAGAGCAAGGGAACTCCTATAACCATCTGGAGTACTGTGAGCAGTTTTGGTCTCCTTTATTTTGAGAAAAGATATCATTTCATTGGAGGCAATTCAGAAAATGTTCAACTAGGATGATCCTTGTGATTGGGGAATTGTCTCATAAGCAAAGAATAAACAGATTTGGGACTCTGCTCGCTGGAGTTTAGGAGAACGAGAGGTGATCTCAATGAAACATATAGGATTCTTCAGGGGCTTGACAGAGTAATTGCTGAGGGGATGTTTCCACTCAAGGGAGTGTCTAGGGCCAGAGGGCATAGTCTCAGAATAAAGGGGTGCCAATTTTACACTGAGATGAGGAGGAATTTCTTTTCTGAGGGTTGAGAGTCTTCGCCACAGAGAGCTGTGGGTGCATAGTCCTTGCACATTTTTAAGGCTGAGACAGATTATTGATGAGGAGTGAAATCAAGGGTCACAGGGAAAGGACAGGAAAGTGGATGTGAGGAATGTCAGATCAGCCTTGAATGGTGGAGTGGGCTCAAGGGGCTGAATGACCTACTCCTGCTTCTGTTTCTTCTGGTCTTTATGGTATGAACCCCATAACTGATGTGGAGCACAGATATAATGGCTGTCCTTTGTTTGGCCCTGGTGGAGCAGATGATAGGCCTGCTGAAGATGTGGTTCTGATGCTTGGACCAGTCTTGCTAAGGGTGGGGGGAGGGGTCTTGGGCCATGATGTCAAAATCTGGTTTTACACAGTGGAGTTGAAATTCAGCATCTGTTGGTTTTGTTTACAGGTTGTAAATACAAGCCCACGTTTGGCCTTGTCTGATTTGTTTACCTGTACGTGACACTCCCCTACTGGACAGTGACAGGCCACAGGCCTACAGTGAGCACTGGCGACGGGGTGGCTCTGACATAGAAGGTGCTCAGATGGGTTGGAGCTATGGACAGATGGAGCGTGTGGGGTGATGTTTAAACAGCGACAAGGTGTAGGAGGGAGTGTTGGTCCTGCCAGCTATGTGGCCACTTGGCATCAAGGTGAAGCATCCTCCAAAAAAACTCATAGCAAACTTGTCAAAATGTTCAGTGGAACATGTATGTGGGGACAAATTGAATTTTATTTCAAGTGCAAGTCCAAATGTTTTGTAATGCATTATGCAAATTGATAAATGAAGTATATATGTTTTGGAAAAACAGGTTTTATTACAAATGTATTGAGACAGCTAAGGATGGAATGTGTAGAAAATATATCAGTTGTAGCTTCTATGATTTCCAGTTTTCCTTGGCCTATATACCTGATGTAATGTGTCATCATGAAGGCTTTTCCAATTGTGTTGAGTGGGTCATGTTGTAGGGAGACGTTAAATTTTATTGCAAGTTCTGTGAAATTCAAGTTGAAATGTTTTCTAATGTATTTTTACAAAAGTTATGAATAAAGCATATATTTTGGAAAATAAACTCTTCAGGTACATAGAAATCTGGATGTTCTAATACATAGAAACATTGAAATTAGGGTTGGGGAATAAATGCGGCCTAGCCAGCGATGCCCTCACCCCATGAATAAATAAAAAAAATAGTGCAGGAGTAGGCATTTCAGATCTTCGAGCCTGCTCCCTCATTCAATGTGATCATGGCTGATCATCCAACTCAGTCCCCTGTTCCCACTTTCTCCTGTTCCCTTTGATAATTTAGCCCTAGGCTTTCTGCTTGAAAACATTCAACATTTTGGGCATCAAATGCTTTTGGTGGCAGAAAATTCCACACTCTGGGTGAAGAAATTTTATCTCATCTCAGTCCGAAATGGTCCACCCTGTACCTTTAGGCTGTGATCCCTAGCTCTGGACTCCCCAGTCATCAGGAGCACCCTTCTTGCATTTACCATGTCTAGTCCTGTTAGAATTTTATAGGTTTCTATGAGGTTCCAACCCCCCATGTTCTAACAATGACTCCCTCTGCCCCGCAGCCCTAACAATCCAGTCTCTCTTCAAATGTCAATTCTACCATCCCAGGAATCAGTTTGGTCAATCTTGTACATGAAAATCATAAAATCATAGAATCACCTACAGCGTGGAAACAGGCCCTTCGGCCCAACAAGTCCACACCGAACCACCCAGACCCATCCCCCGATAACCCACCTAATCTACACCTCCCTGAACACTACGGGCAATTTAGCATGGCCAGTCCAACCTAACCTGCACATCTATGGACTCTGAATCACAAGAGGTTAGAATGCAGGTACAGCATGTGACTAGAAAGGCAAGTGAAATGCTGTCTTTTAATGTAAGAGGAATTGGAGTATAAAAATAGGGCAATAACATCAGCCAGCATCTTGAATCAAGGAGCAGACTCAAGGGGCTGAATGGCCTAGTCCAGCTCTCTAACTTTTATTCCCATACTCTGGACCCAGCCCCATGCTTGTTATCTCGGATTCTCCAGCATCTGCAGTACCTTTTATCTCTGTTAAATATGTACTGTTTTTCTCAATGTTTGTTTTGGTCAGTGTCACTTTCTGCATGCTACATATTCCCATTCCCTGGTGGAGAGGTTAGTGCAGTATGTGGATATGGGTAAGGGGGTTTGGTAGGGTTGGAGGTGGAGCGTCTGAGTTGGCACACACTGCCACCTCTATGCCCATTTCCGATTGGGGACTGGGACGGTCCCTCTCTCATTGTCGACATCTCCTTAATGCTGTGAGGAGGGTTATTTTCAGTGATTTGTTACAGTGCACGGGTCCCACAGAGCTTCAGTAGCTTACCAGTTCAAACACAGTGACAGCACGTTGAGGGTTGACCACCGCCTATAAGCAACAGGCATTTAATGAAATTGGAGCACAATGGGTATGATAACTGTCAGGATTTCTTTTTCTGTCGGTAGAGGCTGAATAGGCTGGAGCTAATGTCCCTTCAGTGTCCGAGGCTGAAGGGTTACCTTATAGAGGTTTATAAAATCCACATGAGGGGCATGAATAGGATGAATAGCCAGGCTCTTTTTCCCAGGGTAAATGAGTATATGAGTTGAGAGGTCATGTTGCCGCTATACAGGACATTGGTTAGGTCACTATTGGAATACTGCGTGCAATTCTGATCTTCCTGTTATAGAAAGGATGTTGTGAAACTTGAAAGAGTTCAGAAAAGATTTACAAGAATGTTGCCAGGGTTGGAAGGTTTGAGCTATAGGGAGAGGCTATAAAGACTGGGGCTATTTTCCCTGGAGCATAGGAGGTTGAGGGGGTGACCTTACTGAGGTTTGTAAAATCATGAGGTGCATAGATAGGGCAAATAGACAAGGTCTTTTCCCTGCGGTGGGGGAGTCCAAAACTAGAAGCTATAGGTTTAAGGTGGGAGAGGTAAGATTTAAAAGGGACCTAAGGGGCAACTTTTTCACACAGAGGGTGGTGAGTGTATGGAATGAGCTTCCAGAGGAGATGGTGGAGGCTGGTACAATTACAACATTTAAAAGGCATCTGGGTGGTACATGAATAGGCAGCATTTTGAGAGATATGGGCCAAATGCTGGTAAATGGCACTAGATGTATTTAGGATATCTGGTTGGCATGGATAAGTTGGACCAAAGGGTCTGTTTCTGTGCTGTGTACCTCTATGACTCTAGACGGCGTAGGTTTAAGGTGAGAGTGGAAAGATTTAAAAGGGACCCGAGGGGCTACTTTTTCATGCAATGGGTGGTGCGTGTATGGAATGAGCTGCCAGAGGAAGTGGTACAATTATAACATCTAAAAGGCATCTGGATTTTTTTTTTACTATTCATTTTGTGTGATGTGGGCATCGCTGGCTGGGCCAGCATTTCTTGCCCATCCCTAGTTACCCTTGAGAAGGTGGTGGTGAGCTGTCTTCTTGAACTGCTGCATTCTTCCTGCTGTGGGTTGACCCACAATGCTATTAGGGAGGGAATTCCAGGATTTTGACTGGAATTCCAGTATTTTGACCCAGTGAACAGGAAGGGTTTAGAGGAATATGGGTCAAATGTTGGCAAGTGGGACGAGATGAGTTCAGGATATTTGGTCAGCATGGATGGGTTTGACCATAGGGTCCATTTCTGTACTGTGCATCTCTATGACTCAATGACACTGGAGCCTGATTATCAACATCCTTTGGGTTACTATTGACCAGAAACTGAACTGGATTCACTACATAAACGCAGTGACCCCAACAGTAGACAACAAGGTGTAGAGCTGGATGAACACAGCAGGTCAAACAGCATCAGAGGAGCAGGAGAGCTGATGTTTCGGGCCTAGACCCTTCTTCAGAAAGGTCTTTTTCTGAAGAAGGGTCTACGCCCGAAACGTCAGCCTTCCTGCTCCTCTGATGCTGCTTGACCTGCTGTGTTCATCCAGCTCTACACCTTGTTGTCTCAGATTCTCCAGCATCTGCAGTTCCTACTATCTCTGACTCCTACAGTAGGTCAGAGGCTAGAAATACTGTGGCGAGTAACTCGCCTCCTGACTCCCCAAAGCCTGTCCACCATTTACAAGGCACAAGTCAGGAGTGTGATGGAATGCTCCCCACTTGCCTGGATGAGTGCACCTCCAACAACACTCGAAGCTTGACACCATCCAGGACAAAGAGCCCGCTTGATTGGCACAGCATCCTCAAGCAACCACTCCCTCCACTGCGACCACTGTGTGTGTACTAGCCACAAAATGCACTTCAGAAATTCGCCAAGGATCCTTAGACAAGGGCAGCAGATTCCTGGGAACACCCCAACTACAAGTTTCCCTTCAAATTGCTTGCTTTCCTTGGAAACATGTTGCTGTTCCTTTACTGTGTCTGGGTTAAAATCCTGGAATTCTTTCCGAAATTGCATTGTTGGTGGCACATGGACTGCAATGGCTCATGAAGGCACCTTATCACCACCACTTTCTCAAGGGGGCAACAAAGGATGGGTAATAAATGTCCGCCCAGCCAGTGAAGTCTACATCATGTGACTTAATAAAATCCCTAACAGTGTAGCATCCCCTCAGTTCTGCATTGTTTAAGTTCAAGTCCTGAAGTGGGATTTGAACCACAACTTTCTGACTCCAATGTGAAAGCTCAATTGTGCCTGCCATGTTCTGGTACCATAGCTCAAACAAAGCAAGGATCTTCCACCACAAAGGGCATCATTACTGAACCCAGCAAGGTCTTCAACGGAGCACTTCCAAATCCTTCACAGGGGAGGCAATAGCCCAGGGGTATTGTTAATGTTCTGGGGACCCCGGTTCGAATCCCGCCATAGCAGATGGTGGAATTTGAATTCAATAAATATCTGGAATTAAGAATCTAATGATGACCGTGAATCCATTGCCGATTTTTGGGAAAACCCATCCAGTTCACTAATGTGCTTTGGGGCAGGAATCTGCCATCCTTACCTGGTCTGGCCTACGTGTGACTCCAGACCCACAGCAATGTAGCTGACTCTGAACAGCCCTTTGTGCAATTAGGGATGGGCAATAAATACTCCCTGGCCTGTGACACCCCCATCCTGTGAATGAATAAAGAAGAAAAAACTACACTGCCGTGGTGGGGGCATGAGGTTGTAGGAGGAGGAAAGGTGCTGAGGCCAACTGACTCAGAAACAACATGCCCACCTCAATGTGCACCTCATATTGACCTTCCCTGAGGCAACATTGTGAGCTGTCATGACCCAGACATTCAGAGGTAGGAACAGGAACCATTCAGCCCCTCAAACCTATTCTTCCAGTCAATTCAACTCAACTCCATCCATGGAGCTTCCCACGTGGCTAACAAAATTATATCAACTTTAGTATCCTGAACTTATCCACCAATGGCAGAGTCTGAATTTTAGACTTAGCAAATGGGGTGGCATGGTGGCTCAGTGGTTAGCACTGCTGCTTCACAGCACCAGGAACCCAGTTCAATTCCACCCTTGGTCAACAGTCTGTGTGGCATTTGCACATTCTCCCTGTGTCTGCGTGGGTTTCCTCCTGGTGCTCCGGTTTCCTCCCACAGTCCAAAGATGTGCAGGCTAGATGGATTGGCCATGCTAAATTGCCCATAGTGTTCAGGGATGTGTAAATTATAGGGATGGGTCTGGGTGGGATGCTCTGAGGGTCAGTGTGGACTTGTTAGGCCAAATGGCCTGTTTCCACACTGTAGGGATTCTATGAAACTATGAAACCACACCATATCACCACCACCACCCCCCTCCCAAACAACTTTTCTGATCAGGATCATATGTAATACCTTAATCTTCTAACCTTGAGGATATACAATCATACTCCTCAAAATGTAACCCTTTTATCATGTAATCCATTCTGGGGAACCTACATTGTCTATCCATTAATGCCAATACATTTTTCCAACCTACTAACAGAACTGTTACTTAAAGCTATTTTGTTTAGTGTTTTTTTTTCTAAAGCTGCTTTAACGATGATCTTTTGCTCTCTCCATGCCTAATGGAATCCAGAAGGGAAGAATCCAATGAGTAGCAGAGTCTCCATCTCAAGTCAGGGCCAAGCATCAGTGTAAGTGACTATTTTGATATCATGTTTGACAGATTAGGGTGAAACAGAATATAACACTGCGAAACTGAACTGTTATACTTCCAGGAATTCCCACATTTCTTTTCCCATATTTGTCCGTCTCCTTCCCTGACCTAATCCAATCCATTCACCATCTATCCTCCTTTCTCTTTTACCCTGCACCTTAACAGAAAACGTCTTCCTTTCTTCCTGATCATCTCTGCTAGGTTCCATGATTCATTCTGACCATGATGGTTCAGGCTCCCTGACATCAGGGGCAGCATGGTGGGTCAGTGCTTAGTGCTGTTATCTCACAGCACTAGGGACCCAAGTTTGATTCCACCTCGGGTGACTGTCTATGGGGAATTTGCACGTTCTCCCTGTATATGTGCAGTTTCCGCTGGGTGCTGTGGTTTCCTCCCACAGACCAAAGATGTGCAGGTTAGGTGGATTAGCCGTGGGGAATTACAGGGGTAGACGGGGAGTCTCTATGGGATGCTCTTCAGAAGGCTGGTGTGGACTCAATGGGTGAATGACTGTAGGGATTCAGTGATCTTCAGTCCTGTCAGCAGGCTTAAATGATGGCCTGGGCTGTTTTAAGCATATATTCTTTGCTCTTTGTATAGCCAGACCTAGATCTAGTACTGGTCATGCATCAGCCAGGGTTTGCTTACATTTTAATTTGAACCCAAGATACCCATGATACTGCCCCATAGGGGCCACTTTGACTTGCCAGTGATATTTGATAATGGCTGCTGTTTGAAACAGAATATAGTCGTGCCTGTTGTCTTTTCTTTTAGCAGCAGGCCCAGACTGTCATCTGTGCTGTCACCTAGTCGCACTTCGTACCTGTCGGTGCAGTAGCACTGCATCTCTGATCCACGGTGATGAACATGAAGTAACACGCAACTAATCTTTCTAGTGTTTCTATTGAGTTTATGAACGGATTATGGAGCTTTACAATCAAATATTAGTCACACTCAACTGTCCTCGTTGCTTGCTGATGCTTCTTCACGATTGCACCCAAGCTCCTGCTGAGATTCTATTCATCATATGGATAATGAATGGACCAGGGGAGCTGCAGTCAAAATACAACATGTACACCTTTACACCAAGGACGTGGTCACTGCCCAGACAATGAGCAGCGTATTTCACAGCAGGAACTGCCAATAATCAGGGTGACAAGAGTTTGTGTCCATTCTGCAGAAGCCCAAAGGGGCATGTGTGATGCCTGGGCTTGGTTATGTGCAAAATACTGAAATCGTGTAGGGGACCAAAGAGAGCCAGCAATCGAGACCACAAATCACAACATTAGCTAATAAAGAAGTGTAAGGTATGGACAGAGCACTGGTGTTCGTTTACAGAAGTTAGAATTATAAAGCAGAGAAATTAAAGTAAACCTCAAGATGATACTACAGAATTGATTGATAGGTTGTACCTATCAGGAATGTACAAAATCTTGTGGATTTGCATACATATCTTTTAAACTAAGAGTGAATAGGCTGATGGGAACATACTTGGGATCTCTGGCTCTATCTGTGGCTTGATGAGCAGGCAAATGTTAAACCTTTGGTTAGACCACTGCTGGAATCAAGGCCTTTCCGAGGGTGCAAAGAATATTCATCAGCCTGGTTGCAGGGGTGAGCAACTCCAGTTCTGAAGATAAGTTAGGACTGTTCCCCCTGTAGGAATAAAAAACTAAGCAGAGGTCTGAAAGAGCAATTCAAAATAAGTATGGAGTAAAAGGGAGAAAATTATGGTGGATAGATCATTGAAAGTGTTCGAAGAGAGGGTGGGTAAAAAGGGACAGCTCAGTGGTCAGCACTGCTGCCACACAGCATCCGGGACACAGGTTCAATTCCAGTTTTGGGCAACTGTCACGCGGAATTTGCACATTCTCCCCATGTCTGTTTGGGTTTCCTCTGGGTGCCCCAGTTTCCTCCCACAAAGATGTGCTGGTTAGGTGAATTGGCTATGCTAAAATTTCCCATAGTGTCTGGGGCTGTGTAGGTCATGTGGATTCACTGTGGGAAATGTAGGACTACAGGGGTAAAGTAGGGGGGTGAGTCTGGGCAGGATGCTCTTCAGACAGTCAATGTAGACTTGCTGAGTCGAATGGCCTCTTTCCACACTGTACGGATCTAAAATGTTCAACACTCATGAAAAGATTGATAGCAAAAGGCCACTGATTGAAAGTAATTGGTAAAAGAAGCAAAAGTGAGATGGCGAAAAACAATTTCAGCCAGCGAGTGGTTAAGATGTGGAGTGCATTGCCTGAGAGTGTGGTGGAGGCAGCTTCAATTGAAACGTTCCGAAGGGAATGAGGCTGTTATTTGAAAAGGAACAATGTGCAGGGTGACAGGGAGAAGGCAGGAGAATGGCACTCAGTGAATTGCTCATTCAGAGAGCCGGTCCGGACAGGATAGGCAGAATGCCACTACACTCTTGCACCTGAGTGCTGGTCCAAATTGTGCAAGGTTTAGTTACAATAAATAGAGAAAAATTCCAAGGCTGAAGGGTCTCTAACCAAGGTTTTGGAGTAGATTTGTAGCTCGGGTTGTGGGTAGTGAGGTTGTTGTTTGGCTCGCCGAGCTGGTTTCTTGTTTCACAGACGTTTCCTCACCATGCTTGGTAATATCATCAGTGCAGCCTCCAATGAAGCGTCGGTGTGTTTTCCCACCTGGTTTTTAAACTCTGGGGTATGTTGAGATGGGTTGCCTCACTTCTGGGTTTCCTTTGTAGTGGAATGTATATAGGGTTGAGATCTATGTGTTTGTTAATGGCATGCTTTGTGGAGTGCCGTGCTTCCAGGAATTCTCATGCCTGTCTCTGCCGAGCCTGTTGCAGGATCTTGGTGGTGTCCCAGTCAAAGTGGTTCTCCTTGTCCATGTGGATTGAGATGAGTGAGCATTGGTCGTGTCTTTTTGTAGCTAATTAGTGTTCATGTACTCTTGTTGTTAGTTTCCTTCCTGTTTGTCTGATGTGGTGTTTCTCACAGTCTCTGCAGAGGATCTTGTAGATGACATTGGTACTGTCCATGGCGAGGACTGGGTCCTTAGTACGAGTGAGCAGCTGTCGTAGGGTTGATGTAGGCTTGTGTGCCACTCTGATGCCCAGTGGTCGAAGGAGTCTTGTGAGTTCTGACGCATTTCTGATATAGGGTAGTGTGATGAGTGTGTCGGGGCATGTAGTCTCATTCTGATGCTGTTCACGTAGGCATCTTCTGACCCAATTCTTTGGATATCCATTATCCTTGAAAACCTGGAAGAGGTTTTTCTTGGCGTAGTTCCGTGTTGCTGTAGTGTGTTGTTGCACTTTTAAATAGCACGCAGCTTCATTTGTGTACGCTGGGATGGTTACTGTTGAAGTTCAGTACCTGGTCTGTGTGTGTGGTTTTTCGATGTACCTTCATTTTGCAGTTCCCCATTTGTCTTGCGCTCTACCATGATGTCCAGGAATGGGAGCTGTTTGTTCTTCTCCTCCTCTTTGGTGAATTTTATTCCAGTAAGGGTGTTTATAAGTTTGTGTGTCTCTTCTAATTTGGTCCGTTTAATGATGACAAAGGTGTCGTCTACGTAGCGTATCCACAGTTTAGGTTGGATTTGCGGAAGGACAGTCCTTTCTAGT
>JAHRHZ010000123.1:1646418-1692180 GCA_024137785.1 Ginglymostoma cirratum | reverse complement strand
GATGCTGCCAGACCTGCTGAGCTTTTCCAGCAACTTTGTTTTTGTTCTTGAACAGTCTGGGGCTGGTTTCCTGAGAGCAGAGGAGGTTGAGATGTATAAAATTATGAGGGGCATAGATAGGGCAGACAGGAAGAAACCTTTCCCCTTGATGGAGGGATGAATGACCCTTGTACATAAATTTAAGATCAAGGGCTGAAGGTTCAGACGAGATGCAAGGAAGAACTCTTTCACCCAGAGGGTGGTGGGAATCCGGAACTCATTGCCAGTCAGGGTGGTTTAGCCAGAAACCCTCAGAACACTGAAGAAGTATTTAGATATCCACTCACGATACCAAGTGCTGGAAAGTGAGATTAGACTAGTTAAGTGGTTGTTTTTGGCAAGGACTTGGTGACTACAATAGGTCCATGAGCTGTTTACTTGCATTCATGTCTACTTTTAACAATCCCAAGGGAAACTTCTGATGGGGTTATCCTGACCTCACCAATAGGATGCAAAAAGACTCCGAAAAAAAACTCCATAACATTAGTTCAAATGGTCAGAGTACACAAGTTGTGACTTTGACATTTCATTTGATGAAAACTACATCTGTTTGTAGGCAGCTGCATTTCTACACATGCAAGAGATAGTTAGACCAAGACAACTTTGGGAAATTCTACACCCAGTCTAGATCAGCACATCCTGTTGTGGAATGGTCCAAATCTATTTTGGTTTAATGGAATGGCCTTGACTGCTGAACAAATGAGAGAGTGTCATTTGAAATGAAAACCTGTATTTTTAAACAGAAACAAAGTGTCAGGTGTACTTCTGTTCAAACTAATCCTAATTTCTTACAGCAAAAATAATGGTCTCAGCAAATTCTGTTCAAAGTTTAAATTGCATCCAACTGAACAGAATTAGGACTAAACCTGAGTAAATGATGAGACAGGACATCAGTACACAGAATAAATAATGGCTCTCCACTAGGTGGAGCCAATCACGTGCCCATGTGCACCGATTCCTTCTTTAGCTCGGTGTTCATTTGTTTTTTATTACACCCTAAAACATCCCAAGCAACTTCAAAAGGTAGTTAAAAAGTTTTTTTTTTGTTTGTGCAAGGGAATCAGAAACGTCCATTCAAGCCACTCACCATTCTGAGTCAGAAAAAGATAGCTGTTCCTTCAGTGTCACTGGGTCAGTATCCTGGAATTCCCTTTCTAGCAGCATTGAGATTGATACCACACCAAATGGACTGTGGCGGTTCAAGAAAACACAGCACCACTACCTTCAAGGGCAACTAGAGATGGGAAATAAACTGGTCCAGCCAGCAACCCCCAACTCCCCAAAATTAACAGAATTGTCTGTTTTTAAACATTCATTCTCTCAACTTCAGTCAACCATTATACCAGGTCAAGGTGTGTGAAATCTGTGACTGAAAGCATTCTGGCCTGGATTCCTCAGGAGCAGCAAATTTACAGTAAATGCTCATCGATCCAGTGTTGATAGTCCTCAATGTGTCGCAACATAAACAAGAGTTAACATCAGCCCAGCCTAGTGAGCTATTTGTTCAAAGAGCACTGGTTTTACAGAATAACATTTCTACGTATGTGAGTAATAGTGAGTATGGAGAGTAACAAACTTAAGTTTCGCGCAGGAAATGTAAAACACCCCAAAGACCAAAACCATACTTTACAGAGATGATCAGGCACCAATCATGTTGCATCCACCACATACATCCCCAGTTTCAAACAAGGAGTCTTGTTTCTACACTGTTTATTTACTCAGTCAGGCTGGAGATGAAAAAGTTTCCAAGAATAGAGTACAGTGCATTAGATATTATTTCACATTAATTTTTTTGATCTCAAGGTTATCACGAACAGCAGCATTTGTTAGCCACCCTCATTTACCCTGCAGAAGGTATTGGTGAGCCTCAGTTTTGAATCACTGTGATCCACATGGTGTAAGAACACGTACAGAATTGTTAGGAGAGGGAGTAACAAGGTTTTGACCCAGCAACAGCTATGGCATGTCTATATAGTTCCAAGTGAGGACTGTTTGGGCAGGACACTTGCATGGGGAGGTGTTCCCATGTATTTGCTGCCCTTGTCCTTCCAGATGGTAGCAGTCATGGCATTCAGAGGGACTTCGCACCTTGTAGGTGGTACACGTGGTTGCCACCATGCATCAAGAAGAGAGAGTAAATGGTGGTAGATGAAATTAAGCTGATCTGTACTGGCGTTTGAGATTCTTGAGCATTGCTCAAGCTACACTAAATTAGGCAGTGCAAAATATTCCACAGCAATTCTGACTTATGTCTTGTAGATGGTGAACAGGCTTTACGGAGTCAGGATGTGCAACATTCCCAATCTCTGCTGACCTGCTCTAACTGTGCGACTGGCACAATCACATATCTGGTCACAAGGGTGATGTGGGAGAACGTTCAGAGCTGTTTAGATCCACTTGTCAGTCATGGTCATTGCTTTCAATTTGGGGAACACAACTGCTGCTTTCCAAATTGAGTTGCAAATGATACCAAAAACAGTCTAACCATTAGCAAACAGCTCCACATTTGACTTTTGACATTTGAAGAAGGGAAGGTCATTGATGAAGCAGGTGATAATGATTGGGCTCACACACACACATTGAGGAATTGCTGCAACAATGTCTAGAAGGTGCTTAAATAAGTAGCCTCAAACATCCGCAATCTTCCTTTGCGTTCTTCTGATTCAGACTGGCGTTGAGCTTTCACCTCAATTCCAACTGACTTCAATTTTAGTGAAGCTCCATGAGGCTGCATCACTCAAATGCTGCCTTGATCACAAAGGGCAATCACTCAATTCACTCCTGGATCTCAGCTCTTATCTTCAATTATTTGTGGAATAATTAAGATAAAACAGATACGAGCAATACAAGCAGCTAGGACTAAAGCCCCATTTCATGAGCAGGTGATGGCGAAATCTGCTCCTAGTGAGTTGCAGGACACATCAGAGCGTTTACTTTGAGCCTCATGGTGAAATCAACATGTAAACCTGGTCATCATTCACATCCTGCCCCTGAATATTAAACAGCAGATATATTGGTACTGGGGATATTTTACAAACGTCGACTTAGGAACGTTCACACTTAGGAACAAGATCTCTTATTAATTTTAAAAACTTGATATGTCTCGTGTTTACGAGCAGCTGTTTTATGTTGTATTACACTGCGATCTGACTGGAGTACAAACTGACCTACTAATGTACTCAAGAACGGAACCTGATTAGAATTTCTGGACTGTCTGTTTCATAGAAATTCTATTGTATTCACAGTTCACTTACCATACTGTAACGACCACAGGCTCCCTGTCCAGATGCGCTCTGTCAACAACATGAAATAATTATTAGTGTCCAAACCATTGTACCATTAACTGAGCACATTCTGCCTCCTAAACTGAACTCCAGTCTGAGGAAAGAGGAAGGTGGTATACACCCTGTTTTTCCCTGTAGCTATCCAATTGTAACTAGAGTCCAACATCAACATCCTCCTGTGAGCTAAAGTGCTTGCTTTAGAGATCAGAAGCTTCACGTGTCCCAATTTGGGAACAACCTTCACTGTTGAGCAAATTAGAAAGTGTCATTTGAAAGCAAAATGCAGCACATTGAAGAGAAAGGAAAATGTGAAAAGCACTTCTTTAAAGCACTTCTCATCTTAGAGAAAGACTGACTTCAGCAATTTAACTTGTTAAATTTGTGTCACTCCTCAGAATTACAGTGGAGAGTGGACATTGCCAGACAGACAGGAATGAATAAAATAGGAGACTCTTGAGACATTCCTGAACAACTCTACCGATATGCATGTTTACAGTGGGCACAGTTAATCCCTGTTTGAAGTACTAGTATTTACAAATGCCTGCACACAGCAATGAGCAGGCACAGACAACAGCTGTACTGTGATTTAATATGTTAAGGTACAAGAAGCCAGAATTAGAGGGGCTTGAAGGAGAGTTAAGAGATAGGGAGTAGTAAGGCTAAGGGAGAACTTAAAAACAAGAATGAGAATCAAACAGCAACAAAAGCTATGAACACACTGCAGGTGGGGTGGCACCAGCCCAGTGCCCAAGAGCAGAACTGAAACCTGGCAAATATTCTCAAAGTATTAAAACATGCCTCCAGGGCTCTTGTGGTACAGACACAGTTTCCCTACCTCCAAGCCAGGAGGCCCAGATTCAAGTTCCACCTAGTCCGTTGGTATGTACTAACACCTCTGAACAGGCTGAATAGAAAATGTTTTAAATCACGTCTCCTAGCTACCACACACCCAACCCCACCCAAAATAGCCAATAACTAACTTGTACACTTTAGTCCACAACATGCCAGCAGTTCTGTGGACAGTGTGGCTGCAAGGTCAGCTCTGCACCAGCCTACAGAACACATCATCCTTGATAAGAGGATGTCCACTGCTTTGTCAATAGACAAAGCTGAAGGAACAAATAATGCAAGATCAGTCCACTGATTTAAAAGTCAGCTGCACTTCTTGCCCTGCCCAGACACTACAGTTTACAATGAGGGGTAGGCTATTCAGTCCCTCAAGCTTATTTCACAATTCAAGTAGGTCATGGCTGACTGAATTCGAACCCCATTTGCTGGCCTTGGTTCCAACACCCTCAGTAGCCTCATCCACCAACTATCTATCAAACTCACTTTTAAAATTGCCAAATTTACTGGTTTGTCAGAACCTCATTACTGTTCAATCCAGGCACAAGTTTGAACAAAAACAGCCCTGAACAGATGATGCTCGCGATCAGAGGATCCCTGCCTTCAATGAATGAACAACTTTTAAATATTCATTTAAAGTAAGGGAGAGTCCGCGGGAGGATTGGAACATCGTTAATGTGACATCCCTGTTTAAAAAGGGAGTAAGGCAAAAGACAGAAAAATACAGGGCGATTAGCCCAACCTCAGTCGTGGGTAAGATTTTGGAGTCCATGGTGAAGGATGAGATTTCTGAATACTTGGAAGGGTATGGTACAATAGGGCAAAGTCAGCATGGCTTCATCAAGGGGAGGTCATGCCATACAAATCTGTTAGAATTCTTTGAGGAAGTAACAAGCAGGTTAGACCAAGGAGAGCCAATGGATGTTATCTACCTGGTATTCAAAAGGCCTTTGACAAGGTGCCGCACAGGGGGCTGCTGAGTAAGATAAGGGCTCATGGTGTTACAGGCAAGGTACTAGAACGGATAGAAGATTGGCTGTCTGGCAGAAGGCAGAGAGTGAGGATAAAAGGGTCTTTCTCAGGATGACAGCCAGTGACAAGTGGTGTTCCACAAGGGTCAGTTTTGAGACCATAACTTTTCACTTTATACATTAACGATCTAAATGAGGAAACCGAGCACATTCTGGCTACGTTTGCAGACAATACAAAGATAGGTAGAAGGACGGGCAGTATTGACGAGTCAGGAAGCTGCAGATAGGACAGTGGGCAAAGAAGTGGCAGATGGAGTACAAAATGGGAAAGTGTGACGTCATGCACTTTGGTAAAAAGAATACAGGCATGGACTACTTTTTAAATGGGGAGAAAATTCAGAAAGCTGAAGTGCAAAGAGACTTGGGAGTTCTAGCCCAGGATTCTCTCAAGGTAAATTTGCAGGTTGAGTCCATAGTAAGGAAGGCAATGTTAGCATTTATTTTGAGAGGACTGGAGTACAAAAGCAGGGATGAACTTCTGAGGCTCTAAAGGTTCTAGTCAGGCCACATTTGGAGAATTGTGCGCAGTTTTAGGCCCCATATCTCAGGAAGGACATACTGGCCCTGGAGTGGGTTCAGAGGAGGTTCACGAGAATGGTTCCAAGAATGAAAAGCTTAACATACGAAGAACGTTTGAGAACTCGGTCTACACTCGATGGAGTTTAGAAGGATGAGGGGGGGGAACTAATTGAAACTTAGAGAATACTGAATGGCCTGGACAGAGAGAATGTTGGGAAGATGTTTCCATTGGCAGATGAGACTTGCACCTGAGGGCACAGCCTTAGTCTAAAGGGAAGATCTTTTAGGAGAGATAAGGAGAAACCTCTTCAACCAGAGTGGTGAATCTATGGAACTCATTACTTCAGAAAGCTGTGGAGGCCAGGTCATTCAGTATATTTAAGACAGAGATAGCTAGGTTCTTGATTGTCACGGGGATCAACTTATCAGCCATGATTGAATGGCCGAGCAGACTCAAGGGGCTGAATGGCCTAATTTCTGCTCCTATGTCTTATGGTCATTTTCTCAATCTCAGTAAACCAGGGCAAGGTATGTGCAATCTCAGGCTGAAACAGTTTGAGAGTCAGCACTGGATTTCTCGGAACTGCAGATTTAGTGGTAGCGCTCGCTGATCCAGCCCTGTTTTCACTCATAAATAGGAGTTACTTTCAGTTCAGCATAGCTGAGGAAGTTGCTTTATTTAATCTCTGAACTGACTGGTCACATCAGAGAGCAAGTAAACCTATTTCAGAATTTGCACTCCGTCACTGTAAATAGAAATCACTTTAAATACTAAGATCATTCTTTATGAAGGTGACTAGTCACCTTGCATTCACTGCTCACCCACCCTTAGTCTTAAAACAGGCGTGAGCTGGACGAACACAGCAGGCCAAGCAGCAAAGGAGCAGGAAAGCTGACGTTTTGGGTCGAGACCCTTCTTCAGAGAAATCCAGTGCTGACTCTCAAACTGTTTCAGCTCTACACCTTGTCATCTCAGATTCTCCAGCATCGGCAGTTCCTACTATCTCTTAAAACAGGCATTGTTTTTAAAGTAAGGCGTCAAGATACTGAGACTAACTAGGGATAATTCAGTCACAAACAGGCAGAAGCAATGTACCCATTTTATTCCCAAGAAGTGAATGTTACCTGTAGTTATTTGTACAGCAATCAGATAAACACAGATACCAGATGAAGAGTGATGCGAGGTAAAGTTTAAAGACTAAAGCTCAATTTTTTGAACAGCTAATGGTGAAATCTGTCCCCGAGTGTTGCAGGACACAGAGTGTTTACATGGAGTTTCATGGTGAAATCAACATGTAGACAGTGTCAATCATTCAAATCCTGCTGCTAAAAATTAATGGGTAGACGTATACTGAAAAACACAACTTCGCCCCCTGCAACACTAAATGGGATTCCATTGTATTCAAAAATAACTCACCATATTTAAATGGTCACACGGTCCATGTCCTGGGTTCCTCTGTCAACAACATGAAAAATCATCAGTACCCAGATCATTGTCACCAACTGAACACATTCTGCACCTTAAACTATAACCAGCTGAATACGTGCATGTGCACTGAAGGATGCATCAGAGCGTTTACTTTGAAGATCAGTAACATCACATTTCCCAATAATCATCATTTGCATCATCGAACTCAGAATCACAACAGAGCCTGGACACTAACATAAGGCTAAAAGAAAAACAGTGGTACACTCACTTTTAATGATTGGGATATGGGTGTCAGTGGGAAGGCACCATTCCAGCTTTCCCTCAAGGCGGCAGTGTTAAACTGCTGTTGTCAATTTAGTGTTAGTTAGGGAGCTCCAGGATTTTCATTCAGGAATGATTAAGGAGTGGTGACACATCTTGGAAGTGAACGTGAAGTTGGTACCATCCCTGGTACTCACAATCTCCTAGTCAGTACAAATGCCAGCTTTGGAGACTTTCTACAACCCATTCTGTGTAGTAGTCTGCAGTTAAAGCACACCAACGGGAGATGGAGCGCATTGTGCTTGATCCACTGGACCGTTCTGAGAGTTTGTTGTTGAAGATGCAGTCACCTAGACAAATAGACAGCATGGCATTAACACTGTAAAACTACAGCAAAGTGGTGACTTTCCTCACAGCCATTTGTGGTCCATCAGACCCCCTCCCCACCTCCATTTTTTTCAAATCCTGTCCTGCTAAACTGTGGGATTCCTAGCATTTTTTCCCCCCCCTCACAGGTTAGTTCATATTATCTCTTTGGATGTTGTCTGGGTTGAAGGGTTTGAGCTATAGCGAGAGGCCTAATAGACTGGAGCTATTTTCCCTGGAGAGTTGGAGGCTGAGAGGTGACCTTCATAGAGGTTTATAAAATCATGAGGGGTATGGATAGGTGTGGGAACTTCCAAAACTAGAGGGCACAGGTTAAGGTGAGGAGGGGGCAACTTTTTCACACAGAGGGTGCTGCGTGTATAGAATGAACTGCTGGGGAAGTGGAGGAGACTGGTACAAGTACAACATTCAAAATGCATCTATGTGGATATATGAATAGGGAGGGTTTGGAGGGATATGGGCTAAATGCTGGCAAATGGGACCAGATTTATTAAGGACGTCTGGTTGGCATGGACGAGTTGGACAAAAACATCTGTTTCTGTGCTGTACATCTCTACGACTACACCTTCTCTTCAAACTTCTCATCATGCCTCAAAAACCCAGCTCCCTTGGTGCCTGCTAATTTTCAAGCTGCAGCACATGTTGCTGCCTCAAATTCGTGCCCATCTTTCTCAAGTTCTACATCTGATTACCTCTTGTCCAAGTAGCATCCGACATGATGACTGAACAAAATTGTTCCTTCTTCATCTTAACCTGTCTACCACATTATCCTCATAAAACACCTTTCCACTCGTGTCCAGCTGGGACATCAGGGGCTGTTCTCATTTAGTCCCAATTCTACTTACTTGTTAGTAGCAAAAGAAACAATGAGTCATCCCAACGAATTTAACCACTATTGCCTCCTCCTCCCCTCAGCTCTTGCAGTTATTGAACAGCTCCTTCCAAGACCTTCCATCTAGGAGAAGAAGGGCGGTTACATGGAAACACCACCACCTGCAAGGTTCCTTCCAGCCACTCACCATCCTGACTTAGTAATATATTGATGTTCATTCACTGTTGCCGTGTCAAAATCTGGAATTCCCCCTCTAAGGGCATTGTGGGTCAACCTTCAGCACATGTCCTGCAGTGGTTCAAGAAGGCAGCTCATCACCACCTACTCAAGGGCAACTAGGAACAATGGTGGCCCAGCAGTGACACCCAGATCCCCTGCACTTGTATTTTAAGTAGCAGTGGACGAGTAGGGATTTCCTCCAACTAACTGCTGTGTAGATTAAAGTAATTGTTTTCAATCCTTGCTCCAAACGCTGTTGCTGAGCTCCTGCCTGCATGGACAACAGTAGGTGAAGCCAGTGTGGACAATCTTGGTTGAGATAGTAGGAACTGCAGATGCTGGAGAATCTGAGATAACAAGGTGTAGAGCTGGATGAACACAGCAGGCCAAGCAGCATCAGAGGAGCAGGAAGGCTGATGTGTCAGGCCGAGACCCTTCTTCAGAAATGGGGGAGACGAGACAAGACAAGACAGACCGGTCAAAGAGGCGGGGATGGTGCCAGTAAAGGTGAGTGTCGGTGGGGAGACGTAGGGAGGAGATCGGTCAGCCCAGGGAGGACGGACAGGTCAAGGGGGCAGGATGAGGTTAGTAGGTAGGAAATGGGGGCTTAAGGACCACTTTGCAGAACACCTACGCTCGGTTCATACTAAACAACTGCACGTCCCAGTCACGAACCATTTCAACTCCCCCTCCCATTCCTCAGACCACATGTCCATCCTGGGCGTCCTGCAATGCCCCAGTGATGCTACCCAAAGGTTGTAGGAACAGCAATTCATATTCCGCTTGTGAACCCTGCAGCCCAATGGTATCAATGTGGATTTCACAAGCTTCAAAATCTCCCCTCCCACAACCGCATCCCAAAACCAGCCCAACTCCTTCCTGCCTCCCTAACCTGTCCTTCCGCTCACCTATCCCCTCCTCCCATCTCAAGCCCCACCCCCATCTCCTACCTACTAACCTCATCCCACCCCCTTGACCTGTCCATCCTCCCTGGACTGACCTATCTCCTCCCTACGTCCCCACCTACACTCACCTTTACTGGCTCCATCGCCACCTCTTTGACCATTCTGTCTCCTCTCCACCTATCTCCTCCTCTATCCATCTTCTATCCACCTCCCCTCCCTCTCCCTATTTATTTCAGAATCCCCTTCCCCTCCCCCATTTCTGAAGAAGAGTCCAGGTCCGAAACGTCAGCCTTCCTGCTCCTCTGATGCTGCTTGGCCTGCTGTGTTCATCCAGCTCTACACCTTGTTATCTTGGACAATCTTGGTGCCAGATTTGACTCTGAACTCCAAACCTCACAGGGCTGTTCTCCCCGAGCTTGACTATTTCCATTTTGAGCTCCCTTCCATTCATAGACTCGCGCACCATCACCAACAGTCCCGCGCCCGCGCACCGACATGACCCCACCCCCTACTCCCCGCGCCCGCGCACCGACACCGGCAAGCCGCACCCCTCCCCGCGCCTGCGCAGCGACACGGCAGCCTGCATACAATGCCCCCGCGCCTGCGCTTCAACACCGCCGCCGAAATGCCAAGCCCTCGCGCCTGCGCACCAACACCATCACCGGCATGCCCCATAATTTTCTCTCAAAGACGTTTCCCGATGTCGCGGATCGACAACGGCGGCGACAGTCCCAACCGGAATAACCTGTACCCGCACAGAAAATACACGAACGCATGGAAATCTCCCCCTCCCCTCCTGAGATAAATGGGGGAATTCGCGCAAGGCAACAAAATCGGCCACACTCAGACTATGATAAACTGATATTTTATATATACATAATACTTGCGAACGCAGTTTTACTTTAGTCTGTTGAATTGTTTTCAGCGAATAAGTACCAAGCGATCCATGGCCATTAACGGCCGCTCTGCAAAGGCGCGAATCCGGGAGTGGCGGAGCCTCGTACCATGTGACCAAGACCACGTGATTGGGGCACGGCGTCACTGGCCACGCCCCCCGCTGGGCTAACGGCTGAATGAACTCCTCCCCGGGAAGTGAAATTGGATCAGGGATAGTAGGAGCTGCAGATGCTGGAGAATCTGAGATAACAAGGTGTAGAGCTGGATGAACACAGCAGGCCAAGCAGCGTCAGAGGAGCAGGAAAGCTGACGTTTCAGTGAAAGAGGCACTGCGAAACGCTTCAAGTAGTTGGACCTTTTCGTATCCACTTGTCCTTCGTGGAGAAATAGCACAGGAAAATACCGTCGTCCATAAGACCATCACTGAACCTCCTTGCGGGAAAAAGGGAAGGTTGATCCTGTCTGGTGGGTCCCTGAGCAGACTGTCAAAGTCATTTGTCAGAATTCCTCATTGCCGGAACTTTTCAACGATCACCAAGGTGTAGCTTTGGCTGTTGGTGAGTAGGTCACTGCCTATCAGATCGTTCACGTACGCCTGTATTCTCTGCGCCACTGTGTGCTTCTCTGGAAGCAGCCATGCTGGCAAAGAGACTGTCATGCCTCTCCTGCTGCAATGTATCTTTGCAATGAATGTCTGGGGAGAGATGCAGTGCAGGGAGTTGACCTCAACTGAGTATTGCAGACTAGCACATTCTGGGGTCCAGGACTCAGTGCTGAGAGATGAACTAAAGCTTGGGGCAGCTGCAGCCAAGGTGCATTGGGGTAAGAACACCATCTGAGGTCATTCTACCAAAGTACAATAGGGGTGTATTCAGTTAACAGACTCTCCCCACGCTGCAAACACACGTAAATAGTATCTTGCATAAGTATGAAATGCCTTTGGGTTTGTTGTAACTCTAAAGTCAAACCCCAATGTCTGTTTGTCGTCCATAAGTAAAGACTGTACAGAGCCAAAATGTATCAGAGATAAAAGGTACTGCATTTCTGGCGAATCCGAGATAACAAGCATGGGGCTGGATGAACACAGCAGGTCAAGCAGCATCATAGGAGCAGGAAAACTTGACGTTTCGGGCCTAGACCCTTCATCAGAAATGGGGGAGGGGAAGAGGGTTCTGAAATAAATAGGGAGAGAGGGGGAGGCGGATAGAGGATGGATAGAGGAGAGGATAGGTGGAGAGGAGGCAGACAAGTCGAAGAGGCAGGGATGGAGCCAGTAAAGGTGAGTGTAGGTGAGGGGGTAGGGAGGAGATAGGTCAGTCCAGGGAGGACGGACAGGTCAAGGGGGCGGGATGATGTTAGGAGATGGGGGTGTGGCTTGAGGTGAGAGGAAAAATAGGTTAGGGAGGTGGAGATGAGCTAGGCTGGTTTTGGGATGCGGTTGGGGGAGGGGAGATTTTGAAACTTGTGAAATCCACATTGATACCATTGGGCTGCAGGGTTCCCAGGCTGAATATGATTTGCTGTTCCTGCAGCCTTCGGGTGGCATCACTGTGGCATTGCAGGAGGCCCAGGATGGACATGTCATCTGAGGAATTGGGGGGGGAGTTGAAATGGTTTGCGACTGGGAGGTGCAGTTGTTTGTTGCGAACCGAGCGCAGGTGTTCAGCAAAGCGGTCCCCAAGCCTACGTTTGGTTTCCCCGATGTAGAGGAAGCCACAACGGGTACAGCGGATGCAGTATATCACATTGGCAGATGTGCAGGTGAACATCTGCCTGATGTGGAAAGTCTTCTTGGGGCCTGGGATTGGGGTGAGGGAGGAGGTGTGGGGGCAGGTGTAGCACTTCCTGTTTTTCCTCTCACTTCAAGCCACACCCCCATCTCCTATCTACTAACATCATCCCGCCCCCTTGACCTGTCCGTCCTCCCTGGACTGACCTATCTCCTCCCTACCCCCCTACCTACACTCACCTTTACTGGCTCCATCCCCGCCTCTTCGACTTGTCTGCCTCCTCTCCACCTATCCTCTCCTCTATCCATCCTCTATCCGCCTCCCCCTCTCTCCCTATTTATTTCAGAACCCTCTTCCTCTCCCCCATTTCTGATGAAGGGTCTAGGCCCGAAACGTCAAGTTTTCCTGCTCCTATGATGCTGCTTGACCTGCTGTGTTCATCCAGCCCCATGCTTGTTATCACAGAGCCAAAATGCTTTAGTAACTGTGTATATACAGAAAGATTCTTTTTATGAATAAAGTTCATTTTTGCAATAAAATTCTTTATATGGAGTTGGAGGAGGCCACTCAGCCCATCATGTCCACACTGACTCACGGTGCCAGAGACCCACGTTCGATTCCACCCTTGGGTGACTGTGTGGAGTTTGCATATTCTCCCTGTGGCTGTGTGGACTTCCTCCCACAGTCCAAAGATGTGCAGGTTAGGTGGATTGGCCATGCTGAATTGCCCATAGTGTGCAGGGATGTGTAGGTTAGGTAGATTAGCCGTGGGAAATGTAGGGTTACAGGGATAGGGTAAATGAGTGGGATGCTTTGGGAGGGCCATTGTGGACTTGATGAGCCATTTGGCCTGCTTCCACACTGGAGGCATTCTATGATTCTAAATGCATTTCCTGACTCAGCACCATTCTCTTGGCCTTTCCCCATCAGCCTGCCTCCTCTTTTTCAGATTATTTCAATGGCTACTTGAATGCAGTGGTAGATAAATTCTTGATGACTGAGGGGATGCAAGATTATTAGAATCTGGTGCACAGTAGAGTTGAATCTAAAAACAAATTAGCCATGATAGGCAGGCAAGGAGGAGAGTGGAGATGGCAGGTAAATGAGTGACTGTTCGCTGAAAGGAGATGACACAGCAGGTCCAGCAAATGAGCTCCTTGGAGCTGTCCAACAGGTCTGAAATTTTGGATGCTTATTTATTGAAGAACACAAGTAAGTCGGGGGTGGGTGTCCTGGGGGAAGACCATAATAACAGGTGTCCAAGGCTATTCTGAGAGAAGAGAGAGAGGACCATAGGCAGATTAAAAAGGTAGTTGTAGAGGGTGATGACTAGTCTGAAGGACAGACAGTCTTCGTTTGCGGCCAAGATTGTGAGTCCCATATGGTCTGTTGCCTCCCAGGTGCAAGAGTTCAGGATGTAATAGAATGGCTGGATAAACAACTGGAAAGGGAGGAGAACAACCAGCGATTGTGGTTCATATGGGAACCAATGACTAGGGAAGGATAATGCAGACGACTTTCAGTATCAGTTTCAGGAGTTAGGAAGTAGTTTGAAATGCCGCACCTCCAGGATAGTAATCTCAGAAATATTACCTGTGCCTTGAGCTTAGGCAAAGGCAGGTCAGGGAGGTAAATGCGTAGCTTGAAGGTGGTGGTGTAGAAGGGAAGGGTTTAGATTTTTAGGACATTATGATCACTTATGGGGAAGGGAAAAGCTGTTCAGACGAAATGGGATTCACCTGAGCAGAATTTGAACTAATCTGGCTGAGAGAATGAACAGTGTAATGGGGGCAGATATAAACTTGTAAGGTGGGGGATGGGTTAACTAATGGGCCTAGTGTTGGAAGAACCAAAGAGGGTAAGAAAGAGAAGATGGGGAAAGGTAAGTGAGGGAAGGCATGACTGTTGACAGTTGACTAAGAAGTGGCTGCCTTTGAATGGGCAATAATGGTAGGGTTAAACTATGCATGTAAATGCATGAAGTATAGTGAACAAAATTGGGGAAGTAGAAACAGAAATTGCTCGAGAAGGATATGATATTGTGGTATTGACAGAAATGCGGCTTAAGTTAGGACAGGACTCTATACATAACATTCTGGATTATGTGGCTTTTATTAGAACAGGGTAAAAGGGAAGGAGATTTAGCAGACTCAGTCAGAAATAGTATCAGAGTCCTTGAATTAGAATCTATATGGTTTTGAGGTGAGAAACCAGAAGGGAGCAGTTACCTTCAGAGATAAAAGGTACTGCAGATGCTGGGGAATCCGAGATAACAAGCATGGGGCTGGATGAACACAGCAGGTCAAGCAGCATCATAGGAGCAGGAAAACTTGACGTTTCAGGCCTAAACCCTTCATCAGATACCTTGTTAGGTTTTTGTTATAGACCTCCAACAATGGTTGAGGAAGTTGAAGATAGAGCATTTGTAGGCTGATTATGGAAATCTGCAGGTCAAGTCGAGTTGCGATTGAATCACCCTAGAGGAAACTGGGAAAAAGGTAGAATGTGGAGCATAGGAAGAGAGAAATTCCTGCAATGTGTGCAGGAGAACTTTCAAGAACAGTACATTTCCAGTCTTACCAGGGAGGAAGCTTTACTGGTCTGGTCCTAGGAAAAGTGGCAGGCCAAGAGGAGAAAGTCAGAGTGGAGGAGCATTTGGGAAATAGCAATCATAATATAACGAGCTTCAATATTAAGTTAGAAAAGGATAAAAATCAGTCAAGAATTAAGATCCCAGATTGGAAAAGGGCAGATTTTAAGGGTTTAAACATTGATCTGGAGCTCGTTGATTGGAAATGCATCTTGGTAGATAAAACAATGGATGAAAAATGGGAGACTTTCAAAAGAGAGATGAATAAGATGCAAGCTAGGTACATACCCATTAGAAATAAATATGGTGTATCAAAAGGTGGAATACCCATGAATGACTAAGGACAGGGAACGGGGAACCTTTATACATTGGAAGGCCACATTTTATTTAACTGAGATCCTATTAGGCCGCATACTGAGAATTTAACATATACAACAAAATGTCATACGTTTGTCAACAAATTTACTAGTTTTAATTAAAGCCTGCTATTATTATGAGGACTGTGAACAAAATAAAAATTCAGCAAAGACACATTTATTTGTTTGGCAAAGTTGACAATAGAACTAATAATAAATGAAAAATTTAGATAACAAACCATTTAATGACAATTCTGTGATTGCTTATTGCGAGATCGGAATCCGGTATTTAGTTCCAACATCATTGACCGTAGCTTTAATTGGTCCTCCAGATCTGTCATCTGAGAGCTCAAGCACGTTTTAATCAACATACAAACATGTTGATTCACAAAAGTAGGTTGTGCCGGAACAAGACAGCAATTGATGGCCGGAACAAGACAGCAATTGATGAGCATGTTGACATAGATGTGGGTATTCAGTGGCATTTTTCCACATTACAATGGGATCCTTCTTAGAGTCACATAGAGACTTCAGAATATTATCTTCTGAGAGCTCAATCAATTCCATCTGTAAGTCATCAGGTGCTTTGCAGAAATCAACCAGGTGTGGTTGAAAAGCTAGTTTCAGTGTAAGATCGTGCTTCTCAAAATCTGCAAACCATTCATTGTCTTCTTCAATCAGGGAGTCTAGAACAGCTGTATATTCTTTCACTTCACATTTCCTTAATGATTTGCTTGTATCCTGCTCTTTAATTACCTTTGCCAGTTCAGGAACGTGTTCAGCTGAAATTTCCGATCGGGCAAAGAGAGTTTTGGAAAAGGTCAGCTTTTTCCGAAACGCCTGGAATTTTAGCCACTTATCATATATAGGTTTAGTACTACCTTGCAAAGAAAAAATCAGATCATTTTGCTTTGACATTGTATCACACAAAATGCAGCATTTCTGCAGAAATCCTCCTTTGACAATTCACTCAGTTGCTCAAACAATCTTGTGATTTGTTTTTGCAAAGATAAAAGTTTTACAAGGATTTTTCCTTGTGACAACCAGCACACTTTGTGTGGATCTGTCATATCATTCTAATGTTTCATCATCAAACTGAAACATGTTGCAAAATTGGCGATGCTGTGATGCATTTGCAGGAATGTAGTTTACAATACCTATTCCTTTATTTAATGTGTCACCTAAAACAGTAGATTTGGTACAGAGATTCTGTTTATGCAAAAGACAATGAAAGGACTCAGTATCTGGATCTGACAGTTCTTTTTTCAGTAATGCAACAAATCCTTCACATTTTCCCTTCATAGAAGGTGCACTGTCTATGCATACACTTACTAAATTACATAAGTTCAGTTTCACTTCACAGCATTTTTCTTTGAAGGTAGTGAAGATGTCAATTCCACATGTCCTCGCCGTAACGATGCCCGATGCCACGAGGTGTTACTGGCTATGCAAATCTGCAGCTATAACATGAATTAAAAATAACACTTGCACACTGAGTCAGTAATGTCAGTGGATTCATTCAAGGTGATTGAACAATAAATGTCTTTGCTTTGGCATATTGTATGAAGTTGTCCTGTTACATTGAGGGCAAATTCGCGTTGTCAATCAGTTATAGTCCTTCTAGAAACAGGTAGTTGTTTGTACTTATTAACCTTATCTAACAACTTCAACAGTGCAGTCTTTTATGATTTCTACATCACTAAAGGGCCCACCTCTTCTTCCAGGTATATGCTACTTTATAAGTTGCTTCAGTGATGTCAGTCCCTTGTCCTGACATCGTTTTAAATACTCGCTGCTACTGCTTTTGATCTTTCATTTTCTTAAGTGCAGGCTTTCGGGGTTCTCCTTTCAGTTTAGCATATTTGTAGTCCTTATGAGCTGCATAGTGCTGATATGCATTGTATTTCTTCACTTGCAATTTTTTGCATCGGAGAGCAAACACATCATTTTATCTTTCACTGCACCTACGTAATACCGCAATTCCCATTCTTCATTGATACTCTGTTCTCATCCTTTAATATTCTTTTCTTAGTTTTTGACATGACTGGGTTACCAGTAAAAAATTTAAAAATGGTACTCGGATTTAAAAGGGCGGATTTAGTATTTGCAGACAAATAGGCAGAAGGCCGCAACTAGTACCCCAAAAGGCCGTGTGTTCCCCACCCTTGTATTAGCACAAGAAAGCAATGTCCACCACTGCTCCACTGTGCTGCCCAATGGTTATTTCCCTATCAAATAGATATGCAGTTGTTAGAACTGTAGAAGGGTATAGTCTTTCTGAGGAAAATGGAAGGGGCAATCAGTTATTGGACACTTGGAATGATTCTTATGTTAGGCAGCTTTTGAGAAGATTTAATAGAATTATTGTTACAGGAGCATAGACAGGTGATTACGTAACAGTGAGCACAAATTTAGGATGATTTGTTGTTTTCCTGGTGCTAGGATTAAGGATGTTTCTAAACATTTCAAGCAAAATGTTAAAGGTGAGATTGAGAAGCCAGACATGATTGTACACCTTGGTAGGAATGACATTTTTAGGGAAAACATTAAAGCCGTGCAGAGTGAATTTGAGTTTAGGTGGAAGATTAAAAAATAGAACTTTGAAAGTAATAATTTCTGGTTTCCTCCCAATGCCAAACTCAAACGAGGGAAGGAACAAAAGGTTAAGGGAGATAAATCAATGGCTGAAGAGATGGTATATTGTTCAGGGATTCAGGATTTTAAACAATTGGAATGCCATATAGGGATCGAAAAGACCTTTTCAAAAAGGATGGGTCTAACCTAAAACTGGAAAGGACTCAATATCATGGCAGGGAGATTTGCTCATTCCATTAAAGAAGACTTTATACTGATAGAGAAGGCGAGTGGAGGAATTCTAAGTAGCAGGGTAAACAAAGATTCATGGGGAACATTCTGAATTTGAGGACAGCACATCAATTAGAAAAGAAAGACAAGAGAGAGTCAGAGTATTTAGTAGCTCTGAAGACCTAAATTGCATTTATTTCAATGCAAGGGGTCTTACAGGTTAAGGTTGATGAACTCAGGGCATGTTTAACAGCGTGGGATTGGGACACATAGCTATTATAGAAACTTAGCTGAAAGATGGACAAGACTGGGAGCTCAATGTGCCCGGTGTTAGATGCTATAGGAAGGATAGAAAAGGAGGCAAGAAAGTGAGTGGGGTTCGGGGTGGTGATGGTGTTTCTGATTAAGAAATACATTACTGCTGTAACTAGGGAAGATATTTCTGAAAAATCATCTAGTGAAAATATATGGGCAGAAATTACAAATGAGAAAGGAAAGGTCACTTTGAGGTTGTACTATAGGGCCCCCAATAGTAAGAGAGAAATTGAGAAACAGATTTGTAAGGAGATCTCAGATACATGGAAGGTTGTAATAATGGGGGATTTTCATATTCCAAATATTGACTGGCAGTACCAGTGTTAAAGGTTTGGATGGTGAAGAATTTGTCAAATGTGCTCAGGAGACTTTTTATTTATCAATACATGGATGCTCTACTAGAGAAGGAACAAAACTAGACCTTCCTTTGGGCAATAAGGCAGGGCGGGTGACTGAGGTAAAAGTGGGAGGACACTTTGGGTCTAGCGATCATAGTTCTATTTGTTTCAAAATGGTTCTGGACAAAGATAAGCCTTCCATAAAAGTTAAAGTTTATAATTGGAGTCAGGCAAAATTTAATGGTATAAGACAAAAACTTTCAAAAGTTGATTGAAGTATACTGTTCACAAGGAAAAGGACGTCTGACAAGTGGGAGGCATTCAAGAGTGTGATGACGAGAGTTCAGAGGCATTATTCCTGTTAGAGTGAAGGGTAAAGCTGGTAAAATTGAGGAACAATTGATTAATAAAGATATTGAGGTTCTGGATAAGAATAAAAGAGAATCTTATTTAAATATAAAAAACCTGGTTCAATTGAATCTCTTAATCAATATAGTGTAGGGGAATTCTTAAGAAAGAAATCAGGAAGGCAAAGAGGGAATATGAGATAACATTGGCAGATAAGGTTAAGGATAATCCAAAGAGATTCTACAATTACATTAACAGCAAGAGGGCATCTAGAGAGAGGGTAGGGTCACATAAAGAGCATGGAGGTCATCTTTGTGTTGACCCTCTCCCACCAAGGTAGGAGAAATACTAAATGAAAATTTCGTGTCACTTCTTGCTGTGGAGAAAGAAATTGAGTCTAGAGAATGCAAGGAAATAAACTTTCATATTTTAAAAACAGCTCACATTATAGAAGAGGATGTTCAGGAGGTCTTAAAGAATACAAAAGGTGGATAAATTTAATGTATCCCAGAATGTTGTGGGAAGTAAGGGGGAAAATTTTGAGACCCCTTGCAGAAATATTTGCATCACCTATAACTACAGGTGAGGTGCTCGACGACTGGAGGGTGGCTAATGTTGTACCTTTGTTTGAGGATGATTGTAAGGAAAAACTGGGGAACTGCAGACCTGTGAGTCTGACTTCGGTTGTGGGTAAATTGTTGGAGGTGATTATAAAGATAGGATTTGTGGACAATGAGAGAGGCAGAAATTGATTAGGGATAGTCAGCATGATTTTGTACGAGGAAAATCGTCTCTCTCAAACTTGATTGAGATTTTTGAGGAAGTTATTAAAAAGATTGATGATGGCAGTGCAGTAGACGTTTATTTGGATCTTAGTAAAGCCTTTGACAAGGATCCGCATGGTAGACTAATTAGTAAAGGTCATCCTTTGCTTACTATGATGTGCCTGTACTTCTCGTAAACAAAGCTTTTCACTGTATTTCGGTACACGGGACAATAAATCAATCAATCAAACTTTGGGTAGTGTTGTAGCACAGAGGGACCTAGGGGTGCAGGTACATAATTTTTTGAAGTTTGCGTCACACATAGACAGGGTGGTTAAAAAGGCTTTTGGCGTGCTTTCCTTCATTGCTCAGTCCTTCGAGTATAGGAGTTGGGAAGTCGTGTTGAAGCTGTACAGGACATTGGTGAGGCCTCTTCTGGAATACTGTGTTCAGTTCTGGTCGTATAGAAAGGTTGAGAGGCGACTTGATCGAACTTTATAAAGTAATCAGAGGTATAGATAGAGTTAATGGTAGTTGTCTTTTCCCGAGGATGGAGGACTTCAAGGCTGGGGGCACTTTTTTAAGGTGAGAAGAGAGGGATTTAAAAAAGACATGAGAGGCAAACTTTTTCCACAGAGGGTGGTTCGCATGTAGAATGAACTACATTGGTTGATGTGGATAAGTTACAATGTTTAAAAGACATTTGGATAGATACACAAATAGGAAAGGTTTAGAGGGATATGGGCCAAGGGCAGGCATGTGGCACTAGTTTAGTTTGGGATTATGTGTGGCCTGGACTGGTTGGACCGAATGGTCTGTTTCCATGATGTATGACTGCATGGCTTCATAACAGAATGCAGTAAAGTTCCTGGGAAGTGCATCCAGGCGGTGTGACCCTGCAATACTAAGCAGTGCTCAAAATAGCTGAGCCAAGCAACTTGTGCAAAACTGTAGTTAACCAAAATGTGGAGCTGGATGAACACAGCAGGCCAAGCAGCATCATAGGAGCAGGAAAGCTTGACGTTTCGGGCCTAGACCTTTCATCAGAAATGGGGGAGGGGAAGAGGGTTCTGAAATAAATAGGGAGAGAGGGGGAGGCGGATAGAAGATGGATAGAGGAGGAGATAGGTGGAGAGGAGGCAGACAAGTCAAAGAGGCGGGGATGGAGCCAGTAAAGGTGAGTGTAGGTGGGGGGGTAGGGAGGAAATAGGTCAGTCCAGGGAGGATGGACAGGTCAAGGGGGCGGGATGAGGTTAGTAGATAGGAGTTGGGGGTGGGGCTTGAGGAGGGAGGAGGGGATAAGTGAGAGGAAGGACAGGTTAGAGAGGCGGGGACGAGCTGGGCTGGTTTTGTGATGCGGTTGTGGGAGGGAAGATTTTGAAGCTTGTGAAATCCACATTGATACCATTGGGCTGCAGGGTTCCCAGGCTGAATATGAGTTGCTGTTCCTGCAGCCTTCGGGTGGCATCATTGTGGCACTGCAGGAGGCCCAGGATGGACATGTTGTCTGAGGAATGGGAGGGGGAGTTGAAATGGTTCGCGACTGGGAGGTGCAATTGTTTGTTGTGAACTGAGCGCAGGCGTTCTGCAAAGCGGTCCTCAAGCCTCCGCTTGGTTTCCCTGATGTAGAGGAGGCCACAACGGGTACAGCGGATGCAGTATACCACATTGGCAGATGTGCAGGTGAACATCTGCTTGATGTGGAAAGTCTTCTTGGGGCCAGGGATGGGGGTGAGGGAGGAGGTGTGGTGGCAAGTGTAGCACTTCCTGTGGTTGCAGGGAAAAGTGCCGGTGTGGTGGGGCTGGAGGGGAGTGTGGAGCGGACAAGGGAGTCACGGAGAGAGTGGTCCCTTTGGAAAGCAGACAAGGGTGGGGAGGGAAAAATGTCTTTGGGGGTGGGGTCGGATTGTAGATGGCGGAAGTGTCGGAGGATGATGTGTCGGATCCGGAGGTTGGTGTGGTGGTACGTGAGGACGAGAGGGATTCTTTTTTGGTTGTTATTGCAGGGACAGGGTGTGAGGAATGAGTTGCGGGAAATGTGGGAGACACGGTTGAGGGCGTTCTCGACCACTGCGGGGGGGGAAGTTGCGGTCCTTGAAGAATGAGGACATCTGAGATGTACAGGAGTGGAATGCCTCATCCTGGGAGCAGATGCGGCAGAGGCGAAGGAGTTGGGAATAGGGGATGGCATTTTTGCAGGAAGGTGGGTGGGAGGAGGTGCATTCTGGGTAGCTGTGGGAGTCAGTGGGCTTGAAATGGATATCGGTTTCTAGGTGGTTACCCGAGATGGAGACAGAGAGGTCCAGCAAGGAGAGAGAGGTGTTAGAGATGGTCCAGGTGAATTTCAGGTTGGAGTGGAAGGTGTTGGTGAAGTGGATGAACTGTTCGAGCTCCTCGTGGGAGCACGAGGCGGCGCCGATGCAGTCATCAATGTAACGGAGGAAGAGGTCGGGTTTAGGGCCAGTGTAGGGAATGGAAGAGGGATTGTCCCACGTAACCTACAAAGAGGCAGGCATGGCTTGGGCCCATGTGGGTACCCATGGCCATCCCCCTTGTCTGTACACCTATCCCCTCCTCCCACCTCAAGCTCCACCCCCATCTCCTACCTACTAACCTCATCCCGCCCCCTTCACCTGTCCGTCCTCCCTGGACTGACCTATCTCCTCCCTACCCCCCCCACCTACACTCACCTTTACTGGCTCCATCCCCGCCTCTTCGACTTGTCTGCCTCCTCTCCACCTATCCTCTCCTCTATCCATCCTCTATCCGCCTCCCCCTCTCTCCCTATTTATTTCAGAACCCTCTTCCCCTCCCCCATTTCTGATGAAGGGTCTAGGCCCGAAACGTCAAGCTTTCCTGCTCCTACGATGCTGCTTGGCCTGCTGTGTTCATCCAGCCCCACGCCTTGTTATCTCGGATTCTCCAGCATCTGCAGTACCTTTTATCTCCGCAGTTAACCAAAAGTAGCTACATTTGCAGAAGTTAGGCAGCAGCTAACAGCAGTTCCAAAATTAAATATGTATGTGCTGACATTTTTTCAAGGAACAATGTGTGTTACGTTCATTAGTCACATCATGCCTGTCAGACATATATCGGTTGTAAAAAATCTCGTACTCTCAGATCGCTGGCCTTTGCTAAGGAACACTGGCCTTCTGTATTGGCTGCCTAAAGACGCTTGGAGACGAGCAAGTTAGAAGTAGTGATTAAAATTGATCTCCACAGCAGTACTAATTGTGATAAACACTGCAATTTTCACTTCAAATTCCCTTTTTGTAACTCTTACTGTCACCCTTTCCTGTTCTTTGATGCTTTTCAATTTGTCAAGATCTGCGCTATTTTTGCACCTTTTGCAAAAGTTTTCATTTTTGACTTTTACCGCATATACTTGTGTAAGAGTCGAAATTTTTGGACTATTTTTAAGGTTAAATTCTAAAATTCAGGCCCGTCTTTAGCAGAAGCCCAACTGATCTCTAAACGAATAAAGAAATAAAGCCGCAACGAATTACGGTAATTCTGGAGGCTCGAAGAGGAGCGGGACGGCTGGCGGACTAGAAGATCTGGAATGGAGCAGGACTGGCGACTTGGAGCGGAGCTGGACAGCCGGCAGATTAAATGCTGTCAACAAATGTTGATGTGTTATCTGTAAAGATCTAGGGTCGACTTTTACACGAGATGTATGGAAAATTCCAGGTGTTTTGGCCAAAGATAGGGCTTCGACTTTTACATGAGATTAATTTTTTACTCGAGTATACACGGTATGTTGTATCCTACTGTTTAGCTTACCATGGCTTCTGTATTGGCTAGTAGAGCTCTGGGAATATATAGTTATGTATCATGCTAATATTTTCTTTGAACATCCTCACCTGATCTTGTGTCACTTTAAATATGAACGGATTTGTCCAGTTTACTGTGTATAGTGTCTGTCCCATCGCATTGACGTCGGCCTTGCCTGAATCTAGAATCTTATTGGCTTGTCAGTGATGGGTGAATATCTCTAAGTAGGAAGCAAGTAATAGAGGTGCCAAGACCAATGGCAGGAGCAGTCTGAGTTTCCATTGTAACTAGGACAAGTAGGGTCAGGAGAAACAAAGCAACTTGATATCTAATAATAAATGTGAGGAGAGAAACTTAGATGTCTGCAGTTCAGTAGGGTGGCATGGTGGCTCAGTGGTTAGCACTGCTGCCTTACAGTGCTAGGGACCCAGGTTCAGTTCCAGCCTTGGGTCATTGTCTATGTTAAATTTGCATGTTCTCCCTGTGTCTGTGTGGGTTTCCTCTGGGTGCTATGGTCTCCTCCCACAGAACAAAGGTGTGTAGGTTAAGTGGACTGGCTGTGCTAAATTGTCCATACTGTCTAGGGTTGTGTTGGCTATGTATCAGCGATGGTTAATGTGGGGTTACAAGGTTAGAGTAGTGTCTTGGATCACAGTGTGTATCCAAGCAGTTTTTTTCAGATTTGGGTAAATATAAATAAGAGAAGGCTCATCCAACAGCAATTTGCTGAAATATGAATGTTTATTAAGTAATGACACATGATTATAGCAGCAATAATAAATGAAAGAGAAATGGAAAATGAACAAGTCTCATGCCCTTCTAGAAAAATCAACAAGTTTCACACCCTTTTGCCCATCAGGAGCCCCTTGACCAATGGCTGGTCTGGAGGCTTCAGTCTGTTCCCGGCACTGTTCACAATTCTGAGCCAAGGCGAAGTCCAGTGATTCGGAACGAAAGTCTCTCTCTCTCTCTCTCTCTCTTTTATAGTGTAACAAACAGCTAGCACGAAGGAAGCAGATATAGAAAGACAAAACTGCTGGCTGGTACAGAGAACCCAGGATGGGAAAACAAGCTGCAATCTTTGCAAACAATCTTTTGGCTTGTAAAGGCATGTTCACAGGACTCATTCAAGGTCATACAGCCTGTCGGGTATCATCAACAATTTTAGCCCTTCAGCCCATCCTACACAATCTATTTTCTCATGCAGCTGTCGAATATTGTGATTAACTTTTAGCCCTTTGGTCCATCCTGTACCTTCTACCCCAATGATGTTTGACAGCGCATGTTACAATTGCAGATGCAGATGCAAATCAGCAACAGCCATGCAAGAACTTCCATCAAGAGTATGTAACCTACACTAGAAGATTAAAATTACAATGAAAATAACTAGCATCATACAAACAACACAACAAGCACGGTGGCTCAGTGGTTAGCACTGCAGCCTTAGAGCGCCAGGGTCCTGGGTTCAATTCCACCCTTGGGCCACCCTTGTCTGTGTGGAGTTTGCACATTCTCCCCGTGTCTGTGTGGGTTTCCTCTGGGTGCTCTGGTTTCCTCCCACAGTCCAAAGATGTGCAGGCTAGGTGGATTGGCCATGCTAAATTGCCCATAGTGTTCAGGGATGTGTGTGTTATAGGGGGATGGGTCTGGATGGGATGCTCCAAGGGTCGGTGTGGACTTGTTGGGCCAAAGGGCCTGTTTCCACACTGTAGGGATTCTAATAACAATAGGGTGTATCATTAATTTAATGGTCACAGTGGCCTTTGGGGCTGACCCTTAAATATGTATCCCCACCTTATGTATGGTTAAGGCCGTGATGGACCAGTAAGTCATGCCGCCTGATTGAAGTGAACAATAATATTGTCTACCTTCTTTTTCAGTTAATCTATTTACATAATTCACTCTAAAGCTCTGTATATTCCAGATTTAGTTGTGTTTTTTTTTCCCAATTCTTCAGTTCCCTATCCACAGACTTCTACACCGCCTGAGTCTTAGCTCAGCCTTTTTTCACATACAGTAACTATCCTAACACATTACAATTTCACCTACTGGTTTCGTCATACAAATGCTCAAGATGGGATACCTGTATATCATCCGATGGGCCCTTTCATTCATTCTATTACTCCTCCCAGAGTCGATATTCTTTAATTTCTGTAACATTTTGATGTAATAGTGAATCACACTTTTTATTTTGATTGTAATTCTTTTTACATTCCTTTCACCAACACTACTTTCATTGTTTTAAAGTCAGTTTCTCAATGGATTTTGTGTCATTGTCTTCTTGTTTAAACTATGTTTTTGAGCTCTTCCAAGCCATACTAATCCTTTCATCAATCAGGTGCACATGTGTGAGACCTGTTCTTCAGTGCATGCTTTTTACTGCCTCGTGTTTGTTGCCTCCGAGGTAACATTCACTTTTGCACGCTTACGTCGGTTTCCCAAGATCATGTGATCCATTTGTGACTCCCACATGATCTTATCAAATGATCTATGAGGTTTTACTTATCTCTCCAGATATGATCCTGATGCCTTGGGTAGTGGTTTGATCACCAAATCAGTTCTCTTTAAAGGAAAGACAAAGACACAAACATCATCAAGAGAAAACTATCAGTTTTGTGCTTTCATCTAAACCTTCTTTTTACTACTGTAACATTTTAACCTGAGTTGCCGCTTCAACCCATTATTCTAATTTTTTTTTGTCTTCTGCCACGCGTCTCCACCCTTAATTACTTTGTCTCATTCAATTTTGCAATTTAACTATTAGAACCATATCTAATTTCAGAGATCTATAGAGAATTGTAGTCCATGGAACATAATCTTATAATATTTTAAAACAGGAGTCAAATATTTCTGTTTGATTCAGGTACAACATACTTTGTTTGTTCTTTCTTTAAGATGATCCACTTTTTTTTAAAGTTACTTGATGACTCATTCTAGATATTTGATATATCTCTATGTAAATTTATCCAAATTGAATATTCTGTTTACTCCCTTAAGGTCACTAACCATTTTTGTGCATTGAAACCATTGAGACTGTGTGCACGCATTATATCATTTCCCAGAATTCCTTTACATTTTCCGGTAACTATTCCATCTAAATGTTTTAGAACACCAGGGCATGTGAATCTTAACATAGTTTTTGTCATTGACCTAGGCTCAATGGTTTTGAGATTCCTGACATTCACTACAATTAATGTTTCCACAGTACCTCCCCAACACTGAAATGTGTCACTGATGAATGGCTTGATTGTATTGAGGGTGTCTCATCCATCACTACATTGCGACATTGAAATTCTGCAAATGGGTTCAGCTTTCAGTGCTTCCAATTTCTTAAAACAAACAAGGTCCCTCCATTCCACATCCAGCAGAATGGGTTAATTAGTATTAAGCCAGTATGGATTCAATAAAGGTGGTGGGCTTAAACTCCTGCATGTAAGTATGTCATCTGTCTCTGCTCCTCCTTTAAGGAAGGAAGAGCCCACCCCTTTGTTAAATTTACTTTGCTGAAACTCCTCGCCCACAGAGAGTTGCATTTTCAACATCCCAATGTCCCTATCACTTGGGTATTAACAATGAGTCAGTCTTATCATTTAGAATTAAAGGTTCACTTGTGTCATTTGGAAGTTCACTCTGGCCAGAAAATGAAATTCCAAACATGGTAATTTCTGGGATTAAAATCCACTCAAGATTTTTTTTAGCTTTATTTTTTCCAATTAATTTTAATCACCTATGACCAATTTCAAGAAATGCATTTTTACCATGCTTTAAGATACAAATTCTAGATCAATAATTCATCACAGATTTTTGCTTTACACAACCACTGATTGTTTATTAAAAGGACGTTACATTAATCATATATGCTCCACACAGATACAGGCACACAACACACTTTTTCAAATCACCAGACATTCCCAAAATACAAACTAAAACTTCAAAGTATCCCCAGATCTCGAGCTATAGGGAACAAAAAGACACAAATTGTACAAGACGACATTTAGCAACCAACAAACAAAGCTGCATTCAAACCAGACCACAAAAAGCTAACACTTCTTCTGTATTGTTGAAAGTATTCTCAATGACATTTAAGGGTCATTGTGCAATAATTTCCAACATTGCTCATTAAGAAATGAATGGGATTTGAGAAGCTTGATTTTTGTACAGAACATGGCCCTCCATTGATTTGCACTGTGTTTCTCGGAATGGAGACGTTTCTTAAGTGAGCTGCAGTGGTGCCAGATTGGAATCACTTCTAATAATAAAGTTTGTGCCTCTTCTACATTCGCAACAGATTTGGTAGTGAACTTCTCAGTTTTTGGAAATTCTGGAGGGGGAGCAGGAGGAGGAGCACAAGATGCAGTGGCTGGCTGTCTTATATCTTTTGAAACTGTAGAAGTCTTTTTTCTCAGTTTTGTAATTCCACTATGTGGTCTAATTGATGCCAAAAGTGCAGAGCGTTCATTCTCTGGTGCAATAAATGAATCTTTTTCAAGGTTACCATTTATCACTGTATCAGAAATCTTTCTAAGCTGTTCTTTGTTTCGCCCTTATTGGAAAACTTCCATTAGGGAACTGTGTAAGCACTCGTCTTTCTGTACAGGCTTCTGAACGATGGGTTTGAATTTCTTGACAGGCCCAACCATGTATAGGGTTTGATATTGAAGCAATCTGTGTGAAAGGAAGGTGAAGGTTCTGACTGCGTCACAAATACTGCTTCAGTAACTGGAGAGGATACAGTAGATATTGTAGGCAAATTAGAGGTACATGAGTTATGTGAGATGGAGTCACCTTGTTTCACTGCAGTAACATGACTTCTAACGGAATCTGAAAATAAAGGTGAAATTGGATTGTTTGCAAAGATCACAGATACGTTAACTGACTGATCACACGGAAATCATGGCATCTTTCACAAAAGGAGGATGTATCTTACTTTGTGGAATCTGCCTATTTGCAGTGGGACATTGCTTGTCAGTAGGAAAGGTGTACACATCTTTAATGAATGAATTCTGATTTGGAACAGCTTTAGTTCCTTATGTATTATTATATTCAACATTTTCTGTGTTGGATTGGAGAGCAAACCCTGTCTTCTGAGATAACAAGGTGTAGAGCTGGATGAACACAGCAGGCCAAGCAGCAACAGAGGACCAGGAAGGCTGACATTTTGGGCCTAGACCCTTCTTCAGAAATACCTTCAGAAAAACCCTGTCTTCTGTCGGTTTTCCTTTCCTCCCTCCACAGCTGATTTGATCTCTCTTACCTCCTTACACTTTGGAGAGCAGTGCGTTCTTCACATACTACACATGGCACCTGTAGGTATTGCGTCTATCTTCCTCCTCTCCATTCCTGCTTTCAGTAATGCCGCAAACATTTCCCTTCTGGTTATCTTTTGTTTCACCTTCGAACCCACCCCATCTCCAACTTGTTGTCCCTGTTTGTCTCTTGCTCAGGTGGGCCTCACTCTTCCCTTACCAGCTTCCACATCCTCTCACTGTCCTAACAACAAACATACCTGTCCCACCGCCTGTCCCTGGGCTGGCCCTGATAGGGCCAATAAGGCACCTCTCATCCAACCAGGACCACTTTGCATTTGCCGGCTCCTCATTCCGGTTGTGAAAGCTTCCTGATCCAGACCCTGAAACTGTGGAGAATACATACCTGCTTGCATAGCCAAATCCCTCAATCGTTTCATACCTTCTGATATGCTCTCCCAGTTTTCAACATCACCTTCCCAAACCATCGGGGCAGGATGCTTGTTTCCTACTGCTCGTGTCAGCACATTCCACAATGATCCAGTTTTACCAATGTTTCTAAAGACAGTATTCATACGTGGATCAACACGTAGTGCTCCCAGATTCCCTCGCTCTGTGGTACTCAGCATAATATGGGCTGCACGCTGGTCCCACACGCATGTCAGCCAAGAGGCTAAGAGTTCACCCGACTTCTGCCAAAAGTGTGACCCCGAAATCCTGCAACTCAGACATGGTGTAATCTCTCACTATTCTCGAATTCTGGGGGTTCTGTCCTCCTACCTGTTTTGCCTTATTTGTCACTAGCGGTGGAGCTATTAGTCCCTTCTCTGAGGACCGCTCCAGAGGTGGAGCATCCCCTTCCCCGTCCATCCATTCAGACTCTGAATCAGATGAATACCAAATGACCGCATCCCAATGGTTGGGTTCCCATTGTGAGGTTAATGACGTGAGCACTTTGAATAGGTCGACTTTCCAATTGGGCCGTTTTGCTCTCTTTTTCTGTTGTACCATCGCTAGAAGGCATTATATCTGATGCTGTTCCTCCTCTGTCTTCTCAGCTCTTTCCTGTGCTGTCTCGAGGAAATGTTACCCTGTTCTACCGCTGTCAGTGTGGCCTCAAGCTGCCCGTTTGTGGCCTGGCATTTTTCCAATTCCCCACATATAGAATGCAAAGCTGTTAACAATATCCATCCCAATTGCGGTCCTTGTTTTGGGGAGGTCTGTCTCTCACAAGCACTTATGAATAACCCTCCTTTCTCTCTTTTTCCAGTTAAAACTGATTCCCATTCTTGTGGGGATCCTAACTGTGTCGACAAGTTAGCTATGGACCCAATCCGAAGTCTGCCTCATTCCATCCTGGAATACAGAAGGACTCCAGAGCATCAGGTTGCCTTTCCCTCCTCTTAAATATTTTCTCAAATCACATCCTCCTCGCCAAAAAGTGTCTTGGATCACAGTGTGTATCCAATCAGTTCTTTTCAGATTCCGGTAAACATAATTAAGGGAAGGCTCGTCCAACAGCAATTTGCTGAAATATGAATGTTTATTAAGTAATGACAAATGATTATAGCAGCAATAATAAATGAAAGTGAAATGGGAAAAGAACAAGTCTCACGCCCTTCTGGAAAAATCAACAAGTTTCACGCCCTCCTGCCCGTCAGGAGCCCCTCGACAAATGGCTGGTCTGGAGGCTTCAGTTCATTCCCGGCACCGTTCACAATTCTGAGCCGAGGCGAAGTCCCGTGATTCGGAACGAAAGTCTCTCTCTCTCTCTTACAATGTAACAAACAGCCAGCACAAAGGAAGCAGATATAGAAAGACAAAACTGCTGGCTGGTACAGAGAACCCAGGATGGGAAAACAAGATGCAGGTGTCATCTTTTGGCTTGTAAAGGAATGTTCACAGGACTCATTCAAGGTCATGCAACCTGTCAGGTATCATCAACAATTTTAGCCCTTCAGCCCATCCTATACAATCTATTTTCTCATGCAGTTGTCAGATAACATTATTGACTTTTAGCCCTTCGGCCCTTCAGCCCATCCTATACAGGTGGGGGACGGAGCTTGGGTGGAATGCTCTTCGGAAGGTTGGTGTGAACATGACGGGCCGAATGGCCTCTTTGCGCTGTAGGGATCCTGTGAGTTCCAATCTATGGTTCTCTTCTTCCACTGTTACAATTTTTCTATGTTCTTGCTGAAGGGCATTCTGGGCAGTTTTTGTTAACTTTTTGCTGAGTGGGTGGTCAACATTCACAAAGCAATGTGACTGTTTGGATTTTCCCATCATCAGATGGTGGTAGCTTTTCAGTGCCATCCGTGTTGGCATTGGCACAGACCATAGCATTGGAAAGTTCCTTCGTTTCACTTCCCACCGGCACACATTTCATCTTTGAACATTAAGGAGCGATCCGGTCTCATTAAATATGTCCCTTGGTCCAGGACATTGGCTGCAGGATGGTCTCACCCATTGTCTGTCATTGCTCCATGACTGTCTCATCCTCACCATTTCTTTATATCAAAAATATACTTTATTCATAAAAGAATCCTTGTATATAATCATTGATACAAAAGCAATTCGGTTCTGCACAGTTGCATATCAACTAAACACAAAATGTTGGAGTTCGACTATACACAAAACTAAAGACCTCTCTTACATGTACACTACTAATATTTACATATATTTGACACACTAGGAGGATCCGATAACTGAACGGACACCCATTTACCTTTAGCAGGAAGACCTCAGGCCATGACCTTTCCACACTGCCCCTTGGCAGCGGCTGCCCCAAGCTTCAGTGTGTCCCTCAACACATAGTCCTGGGCCTTGGAATGTGCCAGTCTGCAACGCTCAGTCAGGGTCAACTCCTTGTTCTGGAAGACCAACAAGTTTTGGGCAGATCAACAAGCATCTTTCACTGAGTTGGTTGTCTTCCAGGCACAGTTGATGTTTGTCTCAGTGTGTGCGTCCTAGGGAACAGACCCAAGGCACAGAGTCCTGCATCGTGGAGCTGCTGGGATGAATCTTGGCAAAAACCATTGCATCTTCCTTCCAGACTTCTTTTGCAAAGGCACATTCCAGAAGGAGATGTGTGACAGTCACCATTCCCAGGCGGGAGACAGTGCTGTGCTGGTCCGGCTGTCTATCGCTGTAGATGAACTCCATGTGGAGCAGCATCTTTGTCAGGGTGACTGGACCAGAGGTGGGAGCCCTCTCTGCCGAGGTACTTTGAACGACATTGGCAGAGGTTCTTTAACATTGGGACTAGCATCCAATCTCACCCTCTTTCCCGGTAGGAGAGGGAGCCTGCTTAACCAAATCCTCCAAGACCTTCGCCCTGTGCTCCAGAATGATCAGTAAACTGGATGGTGAATCTCTACATCAGACTGTCCACATCACGCGACTTAGTGAGAAAGCTGTGGCTCACTTCTGTTCAACTTCAAGTCCCAGTTCAGAGATTGATCCACACAATCGACACTGACCCTTCCAGTCCAGTAATCAGGGAGAGCTGCACTGTTGTAGGAGCTGCCTTTCAGCTGAGACCTTTAAACCTGTACAATTTCCTTCAGGGATCACAGATCATTCAGAAGAGTCAAGTGGTTTATTGAGAAAAGAGTTTACAAAATCAGAATAGAAACAGTAGGAATATGACGCATGCTGATCAACCTGCCACCTACTGTAACAACCTCTTGCACTCTTTCACATTGGTCGGGGTTGTAAGTTACCCTGAATCTAGCCAAAAAAAACCCCTCTTCCTCCATGTTCTTTTCTTCTCCTGTATCATCTTAAATACGCTGCAGTCGACAAGTGAAATGTCTTCTACCAATCACCCCCTCACCACCTTCACAATTCATTGTCTGATTGCCAGGGGACAAAGGTATCCCCAGTTAATTCCTCTATTCCTACCTCTGCCCCATGAGATCTAGCTTCTGCTTATCTGCTGTGAAGACTTTTTTTTTAACTTAACCTCAGATTGTGGCTTAAATATCTTATGTGAAGTCCCACCGTCTTAAGCCCCTGAAATGCTTACTCAAAGCCGCTGCTTAAAGTTATGTTCTTGGTAGAAAAAAGAGTTCTGCTTTTATCTGTGGCAGCACTGGTATGCTGCAATTGAAGCTTTTTTAATAAGTGAGAAAGACATAGAGAGAGAGTGCTTCTGTTGCGATAGCTTAAATACCTTCAGGGAAAACCCTATATTTCAAGTTGAAGAGCTCAGATTCTCTGAAAGATTTCTTGAATAGCAACAGGCTTAGAACATAGAACATAACAGCGCAGTACAGGCCCTTCAGCCCTCGATGTTGCGCCAATCTGTGAAACCAATCTAAAGCCCATCTAACCTACACTATTCCATTATCATCCATATGTTTATCCAACGACCATTTAAATGCCCTTAAAGTTGGCGAGTCTACTACTGTTGCAGGCAGGGCATTCCACGCCTTTACTACTCTCTGAGTAAATAACCTACCTCTGACATCTGTCCTATATCTATCACCCCTCAATTTAAATCTATGTCCCCTCGTGCTAGCCGTCACCATCCGAGGAAAAAGGCTCTCACTGTCCACCCTATCTAATCCTCTGATCATCTTGTATGTCTCTATTAAGTCACCTCTTAACCTTCTTCTCTCTAACAAAAACAGCCTTAAGTCCCTCAGCCTTTCCTCATAAGACCTTCCCTCCATACCAGGCAACATCCTGGTAAATCTCCTCTGCACCCTTTCCAGTGCTTCCACATCCTTCCTATAATGCAGCGACCAGAACTGTATGCAATAGACTTGGTCACCAGACCATACTCCCTGGGAAATAAACAGAGGAAGGACCAGCTAGAATTAATTATAGGGGGTGAGTAAGTTATGAGTGTGCGTCTGTTTTCAAGCAGGATTCTCTTTTAGAAGAAGCTGGTTATAGAGGAGGGAGTGTCTTCCTTTTTGGCAGGATTTTCTTTTTTAAACGCTTGGCAATTGAATAGCTCCATTAACAGTGAGTTAACTTCTGGGATAGTCAAGCTAAGAAAGAAGGAGAGAGAGAGAGAGAGAGTTGTGGATGCAAGACTCCAGAGTTAAAGAATGTAAGAACCAGGGAATTGCGACATGAGGAGTGTTGAACCAACATACCAGTACATTAGGAGGAAAACTGAAGGAACAACTTTGCTGGAAATTGGCAGGAGCTTAAGAAAACTCCAGGTTCTTCACAACTTTGCAGCAGTACTCAGACTAAGCAGTTATCCTTTTGGGGTGTAAGTGAAATCAGCATGGAAGGAGATCTGAATTAAGGGTTCAGAACACAAGTGATATTGCTCCATGTACTCTTGATACACCAAACATAATCGGCTCTTCAAGAGAGGGACTAGTAGGTTGTATTCATTTTCTTGATTTAATCTGCAAGTCTTGTGGCTTTGTTTTTGCCTGGATTTTCAGGTTAAAAAGAAAACCACATTTTACTGGTCTCTACCCATCAGTCTGTAATACTCAATTAATTTTTGAGATGTTCCATGTTTTACAAGCAATCCTTCTGCCACAGAATCATTACTGCACAGAAGGAGGGCATTCGGGCCATCGTGTCTACACCAGCTCCTTCAAACAGTTTCTGGTGGACATAATAAGGTCTCATGGAAGAGGAGGGAAATTATGCGTCAGTACACATTACTAAAGAGAATCATCTGACCGCATTCACGCTGCAGTCAGTGGATTCTTGCTGTGTGCTAATTGGTCACCTTGTTGCCTTGGTTTCTCAGTGATCTCTTACAATCTGGAAAACTGATGGATTTGGGTCCAATGGTGGCTTTGAAATGGGAATCCGGAAAGGACTTGAGAAGGAGAAATTTGCAGGGCTTTAGGGAAAGGGCAGGACTTATACAATTAATGGGAGGGCCTTGGATAGTGTTGTAGAACAGAGAAACCTCAGAGTTCAGGTGCATAATTCTTTCAAGTTTGCGTCACAGGTAGACAGGGTGGTTAAGAAGGGGTTTAGCATGCTTGCCTTCATTTCTCAGGCCTTTGAGTTTAGGAGTTGGGACATCATGTTGAGGTTATGCAGGATATTGGCGAGGCCTCTTCTGGAGTACTGTCTGCAGTTCTGTTCGCCCTGTTATAGGAAGGATCTCATTAAACTGGAGAGGGTTCAGGATGCTGCCGGGAATGGAGGGTTTAAGTTATAAAGGGAGCCTTGATAGACTGGGCCTTTTTTCACTGGAGGTTGATGGGTGAGCTTATAGAGGTTTATAAAACCATGAGGGCCACAGATAAGGCAGATAGCAAAGGTCTTTTCTCTAAGGTGGGGGAGTTCAAAAATAGGTGAGAGGAGAAAGATTTTAAAAGCACACAGAGAGTGGTTAGTGCGTGGAATGAACTTCCAGAGGAAGTGGTGGATGCTGGTATATTTACAATGTGTAAAAGACATTTGGATAAGTACATGAATAGGAAAGGTTTGAAGGGATATGGGCCAAGCGCAGGCAGGTCAGACTAGTTTAGTCTGGGAACATCGTCAGCCTGGATGAGTTGGACTGAAGGGTCTGTTTCCATACTGTATGACTCTATGAAAGGGTTGGGAATGGGTTTAATTGGAGAGTTGCTAAAAAGAGCTAGCACAGAGGTGGTGAGCAGAATGGCCTGGTAATGTGAGGCACGCCTCATCAATCACCACTGTTCACAAATGCTTCATCGGCTGTGAGGTGCTTCGGCACGCCTGGAAGTTGGAATTGAAAGGTAAGCTTGTTTCAGTTTAGCGACGTATTCTCAGTAACATGTTGGACTTTTCCCAATAGTTTCTCAATCTCCGTGACCGTTCACAGCTGGTATTAGGGTTTGAGTGTTTTGCTGAGCTGTCTTACGCGTGCAGGAAGATTTCTGGAGTCACCTTTGCAGTCGAAACATTACCGTTTCCTCAGCAGTACCGTCTGCCACGCAGGGGGATGGGAGCATTCAAACCGGGGCCAACGACACCACACCCTTTTCGAAATATTGACCAAACGTTGCACAATCGTAGCTGCCTGAAGTCCATGGCTCGCATGTTTGCTTTTTGAAAGAGAGAAAAGGATAAGGAGAGTTGGACAAACGGTTTGTGACTACACTAGTTGGTCCATTTTATAAGATGAACATTGCACACTTCGATTTGTTTTCTGTTCAGGAGCTTTCGAAAGTGAAAGCGTTTTAATAAGGATACTAAGGATAATAATAAGGATAATAAGGATAATAAGGATAATAAGCGTTCTGATGAAGGGTTTAGGCCCGAAACGTCAAGTTTTCCTGCTCCTATGATGCTGCTTGACCTGCTGTGCTCATCCAGCCCCATGCTTGTTATCTCGCGTTTTAATAAGGATACGTTTGCGGATGTACTGCTCTTGTGAATGGGCTCGTACTGAACTTTAATTTTATGCTTATTGTACCATGTCTAACAAAGTGAACTAAAGGTTAAATTTATGGACAGGGACAGGGAAGCAAGTGGGTTAACCTGTCAAACCTGGCGTGTTTTAAATGGGGATATATCTTTTCCTTCATGTGGTCTGGCTGCTTTGGAAAGGACAGAGGGAGGTTGTTTCATTAAATCCTATTTGCATTTGGAATTGTCTAATCTCCAACGTTTAAAGAAGGGTGCAGTTTGTTCACCAGAACTATCCACAGTGAGCCTGTGACCAAAGCCCCAAGCACAATGATTCTGGCAATAGAGATAACAAGGTGTGGAGCAGGATGAACACAGCAGGCCAAGCAGCATCATAGGAGCAGGAAAGCTTGACGTTTCGGGCCTAGACCCTTCATCAGAAATGATTTTCTGATGAAGGGCCTAGGCCCGAAATGTCAAGCTTTCCTGCTGTGTTCATCCAGCTCCACACCTTGTTACCTCGGATTCTCCAGCATCTGCAGTACCTTTTATCTCTGATTCTGGCAATAGAATTACTGCAAGTGCTTCATTTATATTTGGCATTCCAGGGATTTTTGTAAACCACATTCAAGTGCTTTGAACAGCTCTTACATAATCTCCGTGCTCAACAGTCTATAATTTGTATGCTTTCATTTGTCTATCTGTCTTGTTATCTTATGGATATGCTCTCCTCCATGAATGCATTTATCAGAATTTAGTCATTGTGTATTCCCTTGTCTTGTTTGTCCTCCCCAAATATGACCTCACATTTTCCTAATTGGATTCCAAACTGGAAGGACAGGGGTCACAGATACAAGAACATAGAAGATAGACCAGTACAGGCCCTTCGGCCCACGATGTTGTGCCAAACTTTTACCCTAATCCTAAGGTCTATCGAACCTCCACCCCTACCTTATACTGTCATCCATATGCCTATCTAATAGCCGCAAGTGCCCCTCCAAGTAACACACCATCCTGACATGGAAGAAACTATAACGCTGTTCCTTCAGTGTCATTGGGTCAAAGACCCAGAACTCCCTCCCTAAAAGTACCTGAAGTCTCCTGACCCCAGATGCATCATGGTGGTTAAAGAAGGTAGCTCACTACCAAGGGACAGGGGGAGAAGAAGTTGGTCTTGCCATCAAAACCCGCATGGCAAGAACAGATAACGCAATTTGATGGGAAGTGATGAAACAGGCTTGAAAAAGAAAAGCAGTTGTTGGAAAGATGACGGGGTTTTAGAGTCATTAAGCCATGGAATTGTACAGCACAGACCATTCGGTCCAACTCGTCCATGCAGACCAGATATCCTATATTAATCCAGTCCCATTTGCCATTAGTTGGCCCATATCCCTCTAAGCTGTTCCTATTCATATAGCCATCCAGATGCCTTTTAAATGTTGTAATTGTATCGATCGCCACCACTTCCTCGGGCAGTTCATTCCATACACGCACCACTCTCTGTGTGGAAAAAGTTGCCCATTAGGTCCCTTTTTAGATCTTTCCCCTCTCACCTTAAACCTATGCGCTCCAGTTGTGGACTCCCCTTCCCTGGGGAAAAGACCTTCATCCTAGCCATGCCCTTCATAAATTTATAAACCTCTATAAGGTCGCCACTCAGCCTTCAGGGAAAATAACTCCAGCCTATTCAGCCTCTCCCTATAGTACGAACGTTCCAACCTCGGCAACACCCTGTAAATCTTTTCTGCACCCTTTCAAATTGCACAACACCTTTCCTATAGCAGGGAGACCAGAACTCTCCACAGTATTTCAAAAGTGACCTAACCAATGTCCTGTACAACTGCAACAGGACATCTCAACTCCTATACTCAATGCACTTTACAATAAAGATAAGCGTACCAAACACCACCTTCACTAAATAAAAACCAAAAGAACTGTGGATACTGTAAATCAGAACAAATTGCTGGAAAAGCTCAGCAGGTCTGGCAGCATCTGTGAAGAGAAATCAGAGTTAATATTTTGGGTTCAGTGGAAGGGTCACTGGACCTGAAACATTAACTCTGGTTTCTCTTCATGGGCGCTGCCAGACATGCTCAGCTTTTCCAGCAACTTCTGTTTTTGTTCCTTCTTCGCTGCCCTGTCTACCTGTGCCTCCCCTTTCAAGGAACCATGCACCTGCACCCCTAAGTCTCATTGTTTAGCAACAATCCCCAGGCCCTACTATTAATTGTGAAAGCCTACCCTGATTTGCCTTGACTTGCTCATCTGTTTGATGGTTGAGCCAAAATAGTGAAGAGTATTCCCTGAAGAAATTAGGATCCACAGCAACGCAGGGTCTGGGTGACAAATGGCTCTGTCGAAACAGGGAAGTGAAAGTGCATTTGGTGGTTGAGGTAGATGAGGTTAGGCATGAGGTGCACTTAGCCATGGCAGTGGAGTAATTGCTTTGTTTTCTAAACAGGAAGGAAGCTAGACTTTTATCGAGAATGGCAGAACAAGAAAGGGAACAAACAACTGAAGACTTTGGAACCGAAGTGGGGAATAACTTTCGAGATCTCTGCGAGTCCAACAATCCAGACCTCTCTCAGGCTGAAAAGTTAATTAGAGAGGGAGCCTTGGAAAATCTCAGTGTTGACACAATTGGCTCCATTTTATGTAAAGTTGCCATGAAAGGTCACGAAGAAATCATGAAGAAGTTGCTTTTGAGCGACAAGGTAGACGTGAATTACCAGGAGCCGAAATATAAGTGGTCGCCCCTCCTTAACGCCGTGCAAGCGGAACATGAGAGAATTGTTGACTTGCTGTTGGAACACGGGGCCGACCCCAGGCTCCAGAAGAAGAATGGCGCCTCACCTTTCATTGTCGCTGCGATAACTGGCAATGTGAATCTGCTCAGCAAGTTTCTCGGGCTGGGCGCGGATATCGACGAGGCAGACGACCACGGTTTTACTGCTTTTATGGAAGCAGCACAGTACGGCCACGAGGAGGCGCTGCGCTTCCTCTTCCAGGAAAAGGCCGATGTGAACAAGCGCAGGATAGTCCCTGAGGCCAGGGTGAATATTGGTAAAGGGGGGAAGACAGCCCTGATTGATGCCGTGTTGAAGGAGCATAAGGACATCGTTGAGATCTTGTTGGATGAAATGGAGGCGGATGTTAATGCATCTGACAACCTCGGCAAAACGCCACTCATCCACGCCTTGGAGAGCAGGAATGGGGAGATTGTGGAGATTCTGTTGAAGCGGGGAGCCGACGTTAACGCCAGGGACGGTAACCTGAACACGCCTCTGAGCATCGCGTTGACCAACTGTAGCCCTGACAGCCCCCTGTTGGAACAGCTCGTGAAGTGCACCCAGGATCTGAATGTCCCGGACGGCCATGGGAAAACACCATTGATCCGTGCAGTAGAGAAGAAGATGTCAAAAGTGGTTAAACTTCTGCTGGAGAATGAGGGCACGGCAATCAATGCACAAGATCATTCGGGCCAGACAGCCCTACTAGCAGCTGTGGGAAATAAGGATACCTTGTTGACACGAATGCTGTGTGAGAAAGGGGCTGATGTATTCTGTACGAACAATCTTGGGGATACGGCGTTAATGATAGCCATAAGGAAGTATGACAATAAAACCAAAAATATACTGATCAAGCATGGGGCAGAGAAGGTGGCATCCAATGTAGGAAGACCTCCTTCAAAATGGAAGGAGCACAGCCAACGTTGGAAAAAAGTCCTTGGGGAGCTGCAGAGGGAGCCCTGTGGCTCCATTGGGAAACTGAAACTATCCAGAATCCCCGATTATAAGATTAGAGAAGAACTCAATGTGACGGAAGTCTACCTTGGTTTCGTCAATAATGAGACTGAAGTGGCGGTAAAATGTCACAGGAAGGGTGTGGAAGGAGCCAAAAGAGAATTGGATTGCCTCAGTGATCCCAAGATCATGGGCAGCAGTCGCTTTGCTAACCTCCTGCATTGTGAAAGTGATGCTTATTGCGATTATCTCTGTCTGAACCTCTGCGAGTATAACCTTGAGGAGTGTGTGAGCGAGTGGCCAGACAAAATGCGAGGGGATGCCCCTAAAATAATGAAGCAGTTGGTTCAGGCTCTTCAGCTCTTGCACAAGGTTAAATTTGCTCACCGGGATTTGCATCCAACAAATGTCCTCAGAGGTAACGTCTCTTAAACATTTTCGCATATTTTGGAGAGTTAATACATTCCGAGGTGTCCCCAGTTAAATTCTTTGCACTGCTCCAGTGTTCAATTCATTGTGTTCTAACGCAGGTGTGGAAGATGGAACAGGAGCTAATCTTTATATTGCCTTAAAAGCATTTATTTATGAGATACACCTTATAAGCACACATTTCCTAACCCAAAAATTTAGTTTCAAATATTGCAGGTGCCAGCAGTTCTAAGTAAAAACAGAAAATGTTACGATGTTAAAAAAACTCAGCAGGCCTAGCAGTTTTCGTTTAATTTCAAATATATACTTTATTCATAAACAGATCTTTATTTCCGTACTCAGTAACCAAAGCAGTTTGGTTCTCTACAGTAGCACATGAAGAAACAAAACAAATTGTGGAGTTTGACCCTATCCAGCAAGGCATTTGTTACTTGTACACAATTATGTTTATGTGGGTTTGATAACTGAACGGACCCCCATTTAACCCCTCAGACTGTGGCCTTTCCCCACTGCGCCTTGGGGGCAGCTGCCCCAAGCTTTAGTGCATCCCTCAGCACGTAGCCCTGGACCTTGGAATGTGCCAGTCTGCAACACTCAGTCAGGGTTGACTGCTTGTTCTGGAAGACCAACAAGGTTCAGGCCGACCAAAGAGCATCTTTCACAAAGTTGATGGTCCTCCAGGCGCAGTAGATGTTTATTTGTCTTGGTCTGCGTCCCGGGGAACAGACTGTAGAGCATAGATTCCCGTGTCACGGAGCTGCTTGGGATGAATCTTGACAAAAACCGTTGCTCGTCACTTCAGACTTCCTTTGCAAAGGCACATTCTGGCAGGAGATGTGTGATAGTACGCTCCACACTCTTTTCCCCCCCCCCCCAACCTCTACCACCACCACCACACTGCAGCCATTCTGAGGACAGCGTGCGGTGGTGCAGACTGACCGGGTGTACATGCAGGGTCTGACAGTGCCCTTCTCAACCACCATGCAAGCGATGTCTTTGTCTTTGTTGGAAAGTTGTGGTGATGAGGGATCGCAGCAGTCAACACTTAGGGCCCTTATCTTCCATGACAACTACAGTTTCAACCTGTGTCTATTTATACAGGCATCCGCTTCTATACACTTAATCAGAATTAATGTAACGTGGAAAATGCTGGGAATATTCAGCAGTGAGAATTAACAGCATCTATAGAAAGAGAAACAGAGTTAAGTTCAGTTGGAAGACCTTTCGTCAGAATTCGGAGAAGTTAGGAATGAATAGCTTTTAAGTAATGACAGATAAAAGAGATGTGCAAGAACAGAGGCACTGAGGAGGTGTAGTTACGTGGTCAAGTGCAAAGGTTGTGGGGCAAACATTGAGAAAACAGTGGAATCCAGAGAGCAGGTGAGTAGTCAAGGCAGGGAAGCATGGAAAACCTGGCACAGAGAAGGATTCTGTGGCCTGGGAGCGAGGCAGAAAAAGACAAATAAATTCAGGGGTAATGAGTGCAATCCTGGTCATTTGTCACCCCAATCCTCAATCCTGAGGTGCATGTTTGGTGCTAAGGTCTGCAGTGGGGATTGCACCCACTGAGTTCCAGTCTTCAGTTCCAAGAATGCCAGCTTTGAAAACACTCTGCCCTTGTAAAGCTGACAGTATTTTACTTCAATCCCCTTTTTGATTCTGACAGAGGAAAAAAAAAGGCTTATATTTCTATAGTGTCTTTCACAGCCTCACTGAATTGTTACAGTGTTACAGGGAGGCCATTCCACCCATCCTGTCTAGACCAGCTCTCCGAATGAGCAATTCACTGAGTGTCATTCTCCTGCCTTCTCCCTGTCACCCTGCACATTGTTCCTTTTCAAATAACAGTCTCATTCCCTTCGGAATGTTTCAATTGAAGCTGCCTCCACCACACTCTCGGGCAGTGCATCCCACACTTTAACCGCTCGCTGGCTGAAAATGGGTTTGTTTTTCTCCTTGAGTGTGGGGATCAGCGTTTCCTCAGTTAGTGGCACTACCACTTAGGCATCACAAGGTTGTGGGCTCACTCCCACTCATGTGCAATCACTAAAGTTGCCATCTGTGCAGAACTGAAGAAGGCTACAGTGTGGGAGGTGTGCTGGCTATCGGCTGAGACCTCCAGCTCAGACCTTACTTTGCTGTCTAAGTTGAACACAGAAGGTCCCGTTACGTTCTCTAGAGAAAGTCAGAAAAGTTAAGCCCATATTTATCCCTTAGTCAGTTCCTTGCAGGACTCTCAAGAATGGTGACAGTTCTGAAGGCTCTCCTTGACTGTGAACTGTGCTTGGACATTCCCAGTCTGTAAAGGGTGTGACATAAATGGAATTGCTTTGGTTAGGTTGCTGTCAAGATCAAGGCGATTTGTTGGGGAATAGTCAAAGAAACAATGCTGTGGATCCATTTTTGATCAGTCTCACACCCATTTAATTAATTGCTCCTGCCATTTTGATTGAGCACATATACATGCAGTTCCTTTCGAACTGTTCTCTTCCTTTCATTTTGGGCTGAATTTTGCCGTGAAGTGTAAATTTTTCCAAGGTTAATGGAGGGTTTCTTTCTGTGAGCCCTAGCGAATTTTCTTGTGCTATCTTCCCAAAGTCACCTGTTTTTCGATACAACACATTCCCGCAGTGCCCAACTCATTATATGCTCCCACTCGATAGTCGGGGTGAAGGGTATTGGGATGGGATGTGATGATTGGAGTCGGGGGGTGTGCTGATGGGAGTGGGGATGGGAGTAGTAGAGTGTGGGGGGCTGGTGGGAGTAATGGGGAGAGTGGGTGGGAGTGGTAGATTAAGGGGTGTGTTGCAGTTGGGGTGGGAGTGGGGAATTGGGATGAGGGATTGAGGGAGTGGGGACTGAAAAGATGGGAGGTGGCAGGAGTGGGGGATTGTAGATTGTGGGGATAGGAAACTGGGTGTGTGGGAATAGGCGTGTGGGATTGGAGGGGGCGGTGGCAGGGGGCTTGGGGAGTGTGAGATGGAGGGTCAGACAAGCAAATGGTGCGCTAGAGTCACCAGGTTACTGCTTTTCCTTTCATACTGAGAATTATTGCTGTCTACGTTCCATGGAGCAAGTGGGAGAATGGGAAACTGTATATCAGCGAGGTTAAGTGGCATCATAACAAGGATGGGAACGCTCACTAAATAGGCCTCTTGCCAGTCCTAGTGAGCATCTCGCCGTTCAACACTCAGTTGGGAAATGGGACCTTTTGCTGGTTGATGTCGGGAAACACATTGCTGGCTGTCTCTCTCAAAGTTCTCCTGGTTTTCTCGCTATTGCCCATGCTGTTCAGGGACAGGGAAGATCCCGACATTGGCTTTCCACGTTAGTTGGATTAACGGAATCACTTCACAGTTCGTTCCAATAAACGTCATCTGCCCTTTATCTGCCCATGTGACCAACCTAAGGCCTATTTGAAGTTCTACACTATCCTCCTCACAGTTCACAACACTTCCAAGCTTTGTGCCATCTATATACATCAAAAGTTCACCATCTCTTACAGTAGCACAGCGCACAGCTCAGGTACAGGCCATTGGGCACAACTGGATCATGCTATAGTTTAGGCTTCAAACAAACCTGCTTCCACCCTACTTCATCTCTGCATCAGCAACACCATCTATTCCTTATTCCCTCATGGGGTTACCCAGCTTCTCAAATCCCAAAAAGTGTCAATTCTGAAACCACCACTCAGTATAAGGTGACTGAAACTCTGACCTGGGTGTAATAGATGAACTTCAAAGAGTGAGAATTCCAAATTGTGTCTGACAGTGAATGGAACTATAGTTGGATGTATTTAAAATTGATTTGGAGCCTTTTTGCTGTGTGTCTAATCAGAGTGCAGAGCAATAAAATGGTTTGATTTTCTACAGATGTTGAAGAAAATTTTCGCCTGGCAGATTTTGATAAGAGTGTGCGTTTTGATAAGAATCCAGCCGTGTCGATTTGCTCTGGGACCTGGGAAGCCTCAGAAATCCTGCAGAAACTGGAATGTTTGCCAAAGGCAGCGTTTACCGAGGATGAGCTGGTCAAAGCAGACGTGCAGGTCTATGCTGTGGTGACATATTTTCTGTCTTGGAGGGGTGAGGTTGAAGGGTTATAGCCTGTATTGCAACTAACGTCTGGACGAATCAATGGGAGGCTGGGGTAAATCAGGCATTGGTAATGGATTTGGTCAGATAATGCGAAGTTCATTTTTCAAAGCTGTTGAGAGATAGGAGAGATTGAGTGAAGGAAGGAGCTGAACTTTTCTAATTCACTTGTTACACTGGTTGGGCCAGCATTTATTGCTCACTTGCTAGTCACCCCTTGAGAAGGCAATGGGGTGAGCTGCCATCTTGAACTACTGTAGTCTGTGTCGTTTCTGGTTCCTGGATTGGTGGTCTGGCCGTTTCCATTTCTTTTCTCCTTTCTATTGATTATCACAACAGAGTGTCTTGCTCAGCCATTTCTGAGTGCTTAACAGTCAACCACCTTGCTGTGGCTCTGGATTCGCATGTAGGTCAGGCCAGGTAAGGATGGCAGATTTCCTTTCCCAAAGGACATTAGTGGATCAGATGGGTTTTTCCTGACAATGGAAAACAGACTCCAGATTCCAAAATTCCTGTTTTTTTTATTGAATTCAAAATCCATGGTGGGATTTGAACCCAGGACGTAAGACATAGGAGCGGAATTAGGAAGTTTATCCCATCGAGTCTGCTCCACCATTTTATCGTGGCTGATATGTTTTTCTCAACCCCATTCTCCTGTGCCCTCCCCGTAATCCATGATCCTCTTATCAATCAAGAACTATCTCTGTCTTAAATACGCCTAATAACTTGGCCTCCACCCCGCTCTGTGACAATGAGTACCAAAGATTCACCATACACTGGCAGAAGAAATTTCTCCTCACCTCAGGTCGAAAGGGTCATCCCTTTGCTCTGAGGCTATGCCCACAGCTCCTAGTGGAAACTTCATCTTCATGTCTACTGTATCTGTGCCTCTCAGTACTCTATAGGTTTCAATGAGATTACCCCTCATCCTTCTAAACTCTGAGTACAAACCCGGAGTTTCCAACTGCTCCAATTAGCACTACTCGGGTCTCTGGATCTTTGTAATACTAATCCTTCGCAACCCCCACACTTTGAAGTTTGAAGAAGGTGGAGCGGCACAATGGCTCAGTGGTTAGCACTGCTGCCTCACAGTGCCAGGTACCCAGGTTTGATTCTAGCCTCGGGTGACTGTCTGTGTGGAGTTTGCGTATTCTCCCTGTGTCTGAAAGGGTTTCTTCTGGGTGCTCTGGTTTCCTCCCATGGTCCAAAGGTGTGCAGGGTTAAGTGGATTGGTCATGCTAAATTACTCATAGTGTCCATGGATGTGCAGGCT
>JAHRHZ010000123.1:107340-173219 GCA_024137785.1 Ginglymostoma cirratum | reverse complement strand
ACCGTTCTGTTCTTAGCTGCCTGGACCTTATGTACGTTTCCCTTTTCTTCTTGGCTAGTCGCACGATTTCTCCTGTCATCCACGGTTCACGAATCTTTCCTTTCCTATCCCTTGTTTTCAAAGCAGTTTTAATCCTGTACGACTGTGACAAATTGAGCAAGCAGTTCAAATTGGCTGACTCTCAGGGCCAGCCATTCACTCACTTCTACATTGTTGTATAAGCAGAAAGCAAACCCAACCAAATTCAGCAGGGTTCCTTCTTTTGACTGGGTAATCAGTCACCATTTTAATCAGTGGCCTGAATGGGGAAACTGTTCCAGGTTTCTCAGGAAATGAAGCAGCAGGAGGAAGTGAAGTCCCCGAATGAGAAATTTCTGTATTTTGTTCTCAACCTTCCCCAGAGGTCAAGGAGAAGGAATGCTTGGACTAGATACCACAAGGAAAACTTGGCCTGGCCTTGCACCAAACTATTTGCTAACAAGCATTCCAACCTCTCCTCCAATGATAGATGGTGGCGCTTAACCTCCAACAATAACCTCCTATCACACAGCTTCACTTTTACAGGAATCATAGAATGCCTAAGTGTGGAAGCAGGCCATTTGACCCATCGTGTGCACACTGACATTCCGAAGAGCATCCCACACAGACCCATACCCCTACCCTTAACCTTACATTTCACATGGCTAATCCACCTAGCCTGCACGTCCCTGGGCACTATGGGGAATTTTAACACGGCCAATCCACCTAATCTGCACAGTCTTCGGACTGTGGGAGGAAACCCATGCAGAAACAGGGAGAATGTGTGAACTCCACACAGACTGTCGCCCGAGGCTGGAATCAAACCTGGGTCCCTGGTGCTGTGAGGCAGCGGTGCTAACCACTGAGCCACCGTGTCGCCGTGAAAAGATTGGGAAGAGGTAAAATAACGGACAAAAAGAAAATTGCTAGAAAACCTCAGCAGGTCTGGCAGTATCTGTGAAGGAAAAAACAGAGTTAATGCTTCACGTCCGGTGACCCTTCCTCAGAACAAGAAGCAAAATAAATTAGCTGTAACCTTCCAAAATGTTGTGTCCTTATTTGGAAAAGGAGAAAGATTGAAAGCACTGTAGATATTTTATATGGAAATATAATGCAAAATTGGAAGGGTATGTGCAACTCTGTGGTGTTGTTTTGCTGAAATTACCACCAGATAACATTGGAAAAGAAACGGTTACAGGATTTGGATTTGTTACAAGTGATAGCTCATTACAGAATTGAGCAAACGGGTAGTCGGGTCTCAAACCTTCACAAGCCTGCCAAAGCTCCCCACCCCACTTCTTTCGCTCTTTCTCTCTCTCCAAGTGGAAAAGAAATAATACTCAAAAGTATTGCAATGAGAAATTACCAAGATCTAGGTTGAACTGACATGCTACCAAATCAGGGATCGCTACAGTCATCAACAAAGTGGTTTCACTGCCAAAAAAAAACAACAAAAAAAAATACTGCGAGGAAATCACCTCTCTGTTCGGACCTCTGATCGACAATTTTTTTGCTGATATTCTTTTACCTACGACATTCCTAAACAAAACTGTTTCTCTTTGCTGTCCTATTCATCCCATGTCTGAACAAATAGCTGAATATGTGCTTATATTTAAGCAGTTTATATTTTAGGTTTGCATGTTACTAATTAATAATCTATTTTTGCCACTTGTTGAAGGAAAGGGTTCCTTATAATGAATTGCAGTGAAATGTGAGATTTATATATTTTAAACATTTTTAAGAGTTTAGACATCAAAGTAGTGGTGTATGGGCGCTGATCTATTTTTGTGAAGGGGTTTAAAAATGAATTAGGTCAATCTTTAGAGCTTTCAGAGCCATGATCTTAAAGCTAAGAGAACAGGTGACTGCAACAAATCCTGAGTTCATAGAATCATAGAGCTGTACAGCGTGGAAACAGACCATTTGGTCCAACTTGTCCACACCGACCAGACATCCCAAATTAATCTAGTTCCATTTGCCAGCATTTGGTCCGTATCCCTCTAAACCCTTCCTATTCATATGTCCATCCAGGTGCCTTTTAAATGTTGTAATTGTACCAGCCTCCACCACTTCCTCTGGCAGCTCATTCCATACATGCACCACTCTCTGCGTGAAAAAGCTACCCCTTAGATCCCTTTTAAATCTTTTCCCTCTCACCCTAACCCTACACCCTCTAGTACTGGACTCCCTGCAAGGGGGAAAAGTCCTTGTCTATTTACGTTATCCATGCTCCTTGTGATTTTATAAACCTTCACAAGGTCACACCTCAGCCTCCAACGCTTCAGGGAAAATTGCTCCAGCCTATTCAGCCTCTCCCCATACCTCAATCCCTCCAACCCCGGCAACTTCCTTGTAAATCTATTTTGAACTCTTTCCAGTTTCACAAAAACCTTCCTGTACCAGGGAAACCAAAACTGAATGCAGTATTCCAAAAGTGGTCAAACTAATGTCTTGTACAGCCATAACATGACGTCCCAACTCCTATACCCAACACACTGATCAATAAAAAAAAGCATACCAAACACCCTCTTCACTGTCCTGTCTGCCTGTGATGTCCAATTTCAAGGAACTATGAACTTGCACCCCAAGGTCTCTGTTCAGCAACACTCCCCAGGACTTTACCATCAAATATATAAGTCCTGCCCTGAATTGCCTTTCCAAAACACACCTCACATTTATCTAAATTAAACACCATCTACCATTCCTCGGCCCATTGGCCCACCTGATCAAGGTCCTGTTGTACTGAGGTAACTTCTTTGCTGTCCACTATACCTCCAATTTTGATGTCATCTGCAACTTACTAACCATACCTCGTACATTCACATCCAAATCATTTATATCAATGACAAAAAGCTGTGGACCCAGCATTGATTCTTGTGGCACACCACTGGTCATAGCCTTCAGTCTGAAAAGCAACCTTCCACCACCACCCTCCGCCTCTGGCCTTCGAGCCAGTTCTGTATCCAAATGGTTCATTCTTCCTGTATTCCACGTGATCTAACCTTGCTAAACAGTCTACCATGAGGAACCTTGTCAAACACTTTACTGAAGTCCATATAGATCACGTCCACTGCTCTGCCTTCATCAATCCTCTTTGAAGAAGTAACAGAAAACTCAATCAACTTCGCGAGACATGATTTCCCGTACACAAAACCATGTTGACTATTCCTAATCAGGCCTTGCTTTCCAAGTACATATAAATCCTGTCCCTCAGGATCACCCCCAACAACTCACCCACCACCAATGTCAGGCTCACCGGTATGTAATTCCCTGGCTTTTCCTGACCACCTTTCTTAAATAGTGAAACCACATTAGCCAACCTCCAGTCTTCCGGCACCTCACCTGCGGCTATCAATGATATAAATATCTCAGCAAGGGGCCCAGCAATCACTTCTCTAGCTTCCCACAGAGTTCTCGGGTACACATGATGAGGTCCCAGGGGTTTATCCACCTTTAAGCATTTTAAGACGTCCAGCACCACCTCCTTTGTAATATGGACATTTTTCAAGATGTCGCTATTTATTTCCCCCAATTTCTCTAGCTTCCATACCCTAATCCACAGGAAACACTGATGCAAAGTGTTAATGGAAGTTTGTTTATATTGTGGGATTTACAACATTAAGCCAAAATCCTTCACAGACATTAGGATTGGCAACACTTCTTCATTCAAGTCTAGTTCTAAAGTTTTGGGATTCAGTTTTGAAAATCCAACAGTGATTTCCAACCAAACACTCCTGGTCTGGAAGTTCTACTGAGTATCTTATGTCTATACTGCTCTGAGCAAGCTCCTTTATCCAGGAGAGGCTGTACTTGCTCTACCCCAGTCAGGTCTCCTTCAAACTGATAACAATATGAAGATCGTCATCTTTAGGCATCTGAAGGCAGTGCTCAGATTGGATGCGATGTTGAATCTCTGCATCAATGTCAGCCTTAGATGAGAGCTAGCTTCTCCGGTAAGGGAGATGTTCCCAAATGTTGGGAGGACTTCTCCGTTGATCTTATTGGAGGGATGAACCAGAACTTGACCTGGGATGTGTTGGTAAAGGATCTGAATTTTCTTAGAGGCTCCCTGAGGCTAATTCTTCAGTCAGCTTGCACAAAGGTGTTAAGCGAGGCTCGAAGATTCTCTTCTGACGCAGCGAAGATGACATTATCATCTGCATACTGCAGTCTCACGAGTGAGGTATCCTCAATATCCTTGTCCTGGGATAATGTTGTATCAGAGATAATAAGTACTGCAGATGCTGGAGAATCTGAGATAACAAGGTGTGGAGCTAGATGTACACAGAAGGCCAAGCAGCATCATAGGAGCAGGAAAGCTTGACGTTTCAGGCCTAGACCCTTCTTCAGAAATGGGGGAGGGGAAGAGGGTTCTGAAATAAATAGGGAGAGAGGGGGAGGCGGACAGAAGATGGATAGAGGAGAGGATAGGTGGAGAGGAGACAGACGAGTCAAAGAAGCAGGGATGGAGCCAGTAAAGGTGAGTGTAGGTGGGGAGGTAGGGAGGAGAAAGGTCACTCCAGGGAGGACGGACAGGTCAAGGGGGCAGGATGAGGTTAGTAGACAGGAGATGGGGGTGCGGCTTGAGGTGGGAGGAGGGGATAGGTGAGAGGAAGAACAGGTTAGGGAGGCGGGGACGAGCTGGGCTGGTTTTGGGATGCGGTTGGGGGAGGGGAGATTTTGAAGCTGGTGAAATCCACATTGATACCATTGGGCTGCAGGGTTCCCAGGCTGAATATGATTTGCTGTTCCTGCAGCCTTCGGGTGGCATCATTGTGGCACTGCAGGAGGCCCAGGATGGACATGTCGTCTGAGGAATGGGAGGGGGAGTTGAAATGGTTTGCGACTGGGAGGTGCAGTTGTTTGTTGCGAACTGAGCGCAGGTGTTCTGCAAAGCGGTCCCCAAGCCTCCGCTTGGTTTCCCCGATGTAGAGGAGGCCACAACAGGTACAACGGATGCAGTATACCACATTGGCAGATGTGCAGGTGAACATCTGCTTGATGTGGAAAGTCTTCTTGGGGCCTGGGATGGGGGTGAGGGAGGAGGTATAGGGGCAGGTGTAGCACTTCCTGCGGTTGCAGGGAAAAGTGCCGGGTGTGGTGGGGCTGGAGGGGAGTGTGCAGCGGACAAGGGAGTCACGGAGAGAGTGGTCCGTCCGGAAGGCAGATAAGGGTGGGGAGGGAAAAGTGTCTTTGGTGGTGCGGTCAGATTGCAGATGGCGGAAGTGTCGGAGGATGATGCAATAACAACTAAAAAAGAATCACCCTCGTCCTCACGTACCACCCCACCAACCTCCGGATCCAACGCATCATCCTCCGACATTTCCGCCATCTGCAATCAGACCCCACCACCAAAGACATTTTTCCCTCCCCACCCTTATCTGCCTTCCGGACGGACCACTCCCTCCGTGACTCCCTTGTCCGCTCCACACTCCCCTCCAGCCCCACCACACCAGGCACTTTTCCTTGTAACCGCAGGAAGTGCTACACCTGCCCCCACACCTCCTCCCTCACCCCAAACCCAGGCCCCAAGAAGACTTTCCACATCAGGCAGATGTTCACCTGCACATCTGCCAATGTGATATACTGCATCCGCTGTACCCGTGACTGCATCCGCTGTACCTGTTGTGGCTTCCTCTACATCGGGGAAACCAAGCGGAGGCTTGGGGACCACTTTGCAGAACACCTGCGCTCAGTTCGCAACAAACAACTGCACCTCCCAGTCACGAACCATTTCAACTCCCCCTCCCATTCCTCAGACGACATGTCCATCCTGGGCCTCCTGCAATGCCACAATGATGCCACCCGAAGGCTGCAGGAACAGCAAATCATATTCAGCCTGGGAACCCTGCAGCCCAATGGTATCAATGTGGATTTCACAAGCTTCAAAATCTCCCCTCCCCCAACCACATCCCAAAACCAGCCCAGCTCATCTCCACCTCCCTAACCTGTTTTTCCTCTCACCTATCCCCTCCTCCCACCTCAAGCCGCACCCCTATCCCCTATCTACTAACATCATCCCGCCCCCCCTTGACCTGTCCGTCCTCCCTGGACTGACCTATCTCCTCCCTACCCCCCCACCTACACTCACCTTTACTGGCTCCATCCCCGCCTCTTCGACTTGTCTGTCTCCTCTCCACCTATCCTCTCCTCTATCCATCTTCTGTCCACCTCCCCCTCTCTCCCTATTTATTTCAGAACCCTCTTCCCCGCCCCCATTTCTGAAGAAGGGTCTAGGCCCAAAACGTCAAGCTTTCCTGCTCCTATGATGCTGCTTGGCCTTCTGTGTTCATCCAGCTCCACACCTTGTTATCTCTTATCCTTGTCCTGAGTGGGTTGCTCAGCCATTTCAGGTGCAGTTAAGGGTCAACCACATTGCTGCAGAATAACAAGTAGGCCAGATTGGGTAAGGACCAAAAATCACTATTCCTAAAGGTCATTACTGAAGCAGATGGGTTTTTGCAACAATAAATTATAGTTTCATCATCACTGTGATTAAGAGTAGCTTTCAATTTCAAATTCACCGAAGAAGTCGATTTGTCCTATCTACCGATGTAAATGGATCATTTCAAAAACTCCACGATCTGAATCCAGATCATCACCAAAAGCTATTCAGCTCTTCCTCAGGCCATATGCTATCTGTGCACTGAGTCTCTGCAAAGCACATCCAATAGATTTAGAGATTTATTGTTCAAAGACAAACAGACCAACATGGTCTTCGGTGGCTGGAAATAATATGAGGTTACCTACTTAAGATACAGATGAGCAGCAATTTCTTCTTTCACAGGGTCACTAATCTGTGGAATTCCCTGCCCATGAAAGCAGCAGAAGCTGGGTCATTGAATATATGCAGTACTGAGTCAGACAGATTGTTTTGATTTACAAAAGGATCAAACGAATTGGTGAGGGTCAATGCGTACAAGCATAGCAGAGTTCTGTCCTGATCAGGTTAACCCTGATTTTATTCAATGGCAGAGCACAATTTAAGGGCTGAATGGTCCACTCCTGCTAGCTCATTGTCCTTATGTTTTTAAACTAGATTCTACAAATGTTAAAGGTTTCAGAGAGGCCTGGAATCTATGAACACAAGACTTTAGAAGCAGCATGATAAGATCCTTTGTTTCATTAACAGAGGCATAGGACACAAAACCAAGGAGGTTATATTGAACTTCTATATCTCACTGATAAGGCATAGCTGGGGTGTTGGGGCAAATTCTGGGCACCAGGCTGCAGAAAGAATGTCAAGGTGTTGGACGGTTTTCAAATCTCTCACCATGACTAACCTTCAACAATGTCTGCAACTTCCTACAACTCTCCAAGATGTCTCTGCTTCTCCAATTTTAGATACTTTTGAAACCCTAATTTTGACTGCTTCACCACTGCTGGGCTATGCCCGCCGTTCTTTAGTCCTAAATTCTGAAATTCCCTCCCTAAAATTCTCCTCCCTTTTGTTTTCAGAACTGACCTTTTTGACCAAACCTTTGGTCAGAGTTTTGGTTCTAGCATCTGCTTTATATAGTTGAGTGTCAAACTGTGTTTGGCAATGCTTCTGTAATTCCTGGGACAGTTTATTACATTGAAATCGCTATACAAATGAAAATTGCTGTCATTGTTTGTTGAGGGGGTGAGGGAAACTCACTAGAATGGTACCAAGGTTACCGAGCTTCAGTTTTGTGCAGACATTAGAGGAACTAATCACAGGCAGTTAAGGAGGAGATTTGGCAGTCAAGTTTAAAATCAAGAATGGTCTTAAATCAGCAGAAACTGTTTCCAGTGCAGGAGTTTTGTAAATCAGAAGCAACACTTCCAAGTGATTTCCAAAGAACCTTGAGGTGAGATAAAGAAACTTTTCTTTAAACCATCGGCTGTTATATCTAGAGTGCACTGCCTGAGAGGCAGATTGAATAGTAACATGCAAAGGGGAATTGGGCAAATACTTGAATTGGTTAAATGTGCAGGTCTATAAGGATACAAACAGGAGGATGGGACTAATTCACTAGCTCCACCAAGGTGCCAGCACAGATAGGATGGTCTAAATGGCCTAATTGTTCAACTCTATGATTCTCTGAAAGGCAATATATCTACAGTTCAAACTGTGCCTAAAAGTAATAGCCATTGTCTTTCATCCAAAAGAAATAAATCTCACATTCAACATTTTCCAGCTAATAGTATTTTTATATTGCATCTCACAGAGTTGCCACTGAGACAAAATTCTGACTTCACCTAAAACTGAAATTTTAACTGCTATTTTGTAAGAATGGAAGGTCAGCTAAGAACAGAGTATTTCTCAAAAGAAATGCCATTATCTTGAAGAGGAGGTGTGGGGTGTCAGGTGTATTGAGGAAAGCACAACAGGTAACTCAAGGTCGAAGCTGTTAAAAACGACCAGAGCCATTGTGTGCATTCATCATTGCTGTAGGTGATCCATTTAATGTTGTTGAGAGTTGGGAGTTATTGCTGTCTGTGGATCTAAAGTAACAGGAGAGGTGCAATTACTCGTATCTGCATGTTTCATTAAAATGAAAGGAGCTAATTTCACTGAGAAGCTTATGAGGGAAGAATACCTCCATCCTTTAACTTGGCTGACAGGGGAGAAGAGGCCTAGACGCAGCCAGCAGGCCGGACGGGAGCCCTGTGCTTTGACCCAGCCACAGGCTGGGAGGAGAGTCCTGTTCCATGATGTAGCCAGCAACTTCCACAAGGTTTGTGTGAAGAAGCGTGTTCTGACCTAATTCCTGAACTGTCCTGTTCTAATTGAAGCTTATGTCCCCTTCTCCGGCAATGGAAATTTTTTCTCCCCATTTATCCTTTTGAACACTTAAATCAAATCACCCCTAAACCCAAGGGAAATTAAGCCTCAGCTATGAAACTGATCCTGAAAATTTAACTTTTTGGATCCCGGGATCATTCTGGGGAATCTGTGCTGCACCCCCTCCAAGGCCAATACCTCCCTCCTGAGGTGCGGAGGCTGGAACTGAATCCAGAATTCCAGATGGAGTCAAGCCCAGGCTTTCCACAAAAATAACACTAACTTCCAACCTTGAGAGAACTGGAATACAATGGCCAACATTCCATTAGACTTTTCAATGATTTTTACATAATTTCGTTAGCATTTTGTGATATCTGTAAACGTACCCTATGTACATTTCAATGTTTCATCTCATTTAGATAACATTCTCATCTATTTTGTTTAAGTCGTAAGTGCACGGCCCCACAGTGAATTTGACCTACCACTGTCCACACTCATATTATTCCAATACCTCACATGGGACAATTCACCAGCAGATTAAATTAATTCAATGCATGAAGTCAGCCATTTAATCCTGGTGCTGGAAAAAAACAATTAGAGACAAAAAAAAAACTGCAGATGCTCAAATCCAAGATAGACAGACAGGAGGCTGGAAGAACACAGCAATCCAGGCAGCATCTGGAGGAAAGGAGCATTCAACGTTCTTGAAGAAGGGTAATACCCAAAACGTTGACTGCTCCTTTCCTCCAGATTCTGCCTGGCTTGCTGTGTTCTTCTAGTCTCTTTGTTAAAAAAAAGTCTGCTGTGTAATAATTGATTACCTACAACACAATAACTAATATTAGGCACATTAGTACAACAGCTGAATGATTGATATGACCATTACACCAAGTACGAAAATGCATGGCCAGATCCAGTCTCAAGGGCAGTGATAGCACAAAGCCAGCACCCTAGTGCAGGTGATTTAAGCAAAACATTGAACTGAATTGCTCTGGTTTTGGGTTCGAACAGAAGGAAACATATCTATAAAATGCAGGAGTGAAAACAGAGATACAGTTATACGAATAGTCTCCATCACATCCCTCTTGACCTTTCAATACTACATAAATCCTAGGTGTAACAATTTCAGGTTACAGTTTCAGTTCCTGAGGAGACAATTTTCTCCAAACGAACTAATGTGGCTAACAATAAGTAGAATCCATATATCACTATGTCTGTTAAAATAGGAGAATCTGCATATTATTGCTTTTCCAGTGAGAGGAGACAATCAAAGTGCATTAATATCCAATGCACACCAGCAGCAGTGTATGCTATCTGTAAGATGCACTGCAGAAATTCAATAAGGCACCTGAGACAGCACCTTCCAAACCCATGACCTCTTCCATCAAGAAGGCAAAGGACAACAGATACACGAGAACATCATCACCGGCAAGCTCCCCTCACTCATCATCCTGACTTGGAAATATATCGCCCTGTTCCTTCACTGTCGCTGGTTATATCCTGGAAATCCCTCTCTAATGGCATTGTGGATCTACCTACAGCACAAGGACTGCAGCGGCTCAAGAAGGCAGCTCACTGCCACCTTCTCAAGGGCAACTAGGGATGGGCAATAAATGCTGGCGCAGCCAGTGATGTCAACGTCCTATGAATAAATGAAGGGTAACAACCTTGAGTGCGTTAATCACCACATTAACAACTAACTTAAAATAATCTGTTGATTCATAATGTGGTGAATTTACTCTTGCTGGAAGCAAATACATTCATTGGTGGGGACCCTTTCTCTACAGACAAATGAAATATGTTGAAGCTTCACGCCTGTTTTTGAATTACCCTGGACCCTATAGTCAAATAATGACCAAGAAACCATTAGCAATTATCAAAAAAATCCATCTTGTTTGCTAACATCCATCATGGAAGGAAATCTGCCGTTCTTACCTGACGAGGCCTACATGTAACTCCAGGCACACTGTAACTTAACTGCCCCTTGAGTTGGCCTAGGAAACTGCTCAGTTGTAACAATCGGTAGAAACAACCTGCTCAGTGATGCCCAGTTTGGGTTCCGCCAGGGCCAATCAGCTCTTGACTTCATTACAGCTTTGGTTCAAACGTGAACAAAAACACTGAATTCCAGAGGTGAGATATGAGTGACAGACCTTGACATCAAGAGCGTGGCATCAAGGAGTGCCAGCAAAAGTGGAGTTAATGGGAATCAGGAGGCAAACTCTCTGCTGGTTGGAGTCATACCTGACATGTAGGAAGATGGCTGTGGTTGCTGGAGGTCAGTCATCTCAGCTCCAGGGCATCTCTGCAGGAGCTCCTCAGAAGTCCTAGGCCCAACCATCTTCAGTTGCTTCATCAATGACCTTCCCTCCATCATAAAATCAGAACTGGGATGTTCACTGATGATTGCGTAATTTTCAGCACCATTCAGGACTCCTCAGAAACTGAGGCCATATCCAAATGTAACAAGACCTGGACAATATCCAGGGTTTGGCTGAAAAGTGGCAATCAACATTTACACTAAACAAATGCTAGCACTGACCATCTCTAACAGAACAGAATCTAACAATTGTTTGACCGATGACATTTAATTACATTACTATCACTGAATTCCTCATTCTCGGGGTTACTACTGACCACAAACTGAACTGGACTAGCCATATAAATACTGTGGCTAATTAGAGGCTTGGAATCCTACAGAGTGTACCTCAACACCAGATTCACCAAGGCCTGCCCTCCATCTACAAGACACAAGTCAGGGATGTGATGGAATACTCCCCACTGGCGTGAATGAGTGTAGGTCCAACAACACTCAAGAAGCTTGACACCACCCATGGCAAAGCAGCCCGCTTGATTGGCACCACATTCACAAACATTCACTCCCGCCACGACCGACACTCAGTAGCAGCAGTGTGTACCATCTACAAGATGCACTGCAGAAATTCACGAAGGCGGCACATTCCAAACCCCACAACCACTTCCATCTAGAAGGACAAGGGAAGCAGCTACATAGGAACACCTCCCCTCCAAGTTGCCCTTCCAAACTGCATACCATCCTAACTTGGAAATCTATCATCGTTCCTTTTGTGTCATTGGGTCAAAATCCTGGAATTCCCTCCCTAGCAGAACTGTGGGTCTACTCAAAGCACATGGTCCACAGTGGCTCAAGAAAGCAGCTCACCATCACCTTCTCCAGGGCAATTAGGGACAGGCAATAAATGCTGGCCAGCCAGTGATGTCCACATCCCATGGATAAAAAATACTAAAGTGATTAAGCTCTTAAGACCACTGACTACAAATCTAGAGATATGAGATTGTAGAAAAGTCTTGTCAAACGTGTGCTGAATCTTCGCTATTGAATCTTAGTTACATCACATCTTTACTGACACAAATGGTTTCCTGGCCTTATTTTTATTTTCCATTTACTTGGAAAACATTGTCACAATTTTCAATTTCAAGCCATGCAAAAGTGATCGCGAGGGTGGGTAAAAATTTCCAAAAAGAGTGTGACCCACAGTTCTGTGAACTTTAAATCAGCTGTCAATTTTCCATTAGCTCACTGGCAGTCACCAACTTTACCCTCTCTCCAAATACAGACTTCCATATTCTCTGGAAAGATATACAGGCACTAGAGAAGGTGAAAAAGAGATTCACAAAGATGATACTAAAACTGAAAAGTTAAAACTATCGGGAAGCATTCAACAGATTGGGGACTTTTGAAAAAGAGAGCAGAGGGTTGATATAAAAGAGACCTTTAATATTATGAAGAGACTTGACTGAAAAGTAATTCTGGGAATTACTAGGGAAGAGGAATTATTCATAGTGTATCGATAAGCATTGAGAATTGGTTAACTGACAGAAAACTGAGAAAAAATACACAGGTCAGTTTCGATACAAACTAGTAGCAAAGGGATCAGTACTTCAGCCTTTGAAATTGACAATCTTTAATAATGACTTTAATGAGATGACTGAATTTAATACATCCAGCTTTGTTGACTGCAAAAAACTACGTGGGAATGTTAGCTCTGAGGAGGATGTGTAGATGCTGCGAAAGGATTTGACAAGGTTAAATGAGTGGGCATGAATATAGCAGATGGAATATAATGTCGAGAAATGCTTGGTCGGAAGAGACAAAAAAGCAGAGTATTTTTGAATGGTGAGAGACTGAAAAGTGTCAGTGTTCAGTTGGAAATGCTGCCTTGAACATAAATCACAGAAAATTAATATGCAACATGCAGGAATTAGAAAAGCAAATGGCTTGTTGGACTTTTATTAAAAAGGGTTTGGAATATCACGGTAAACAAGTTTTAACCCAACTGTATAAGTAAGACCACACAGCGTATTTTGGACATCTCCGGTCTCCTTACCTAAAACAAAATATAGTTGCCTACGAGGGAGTGCAATGAAGTTTGTGGGCTGATTCCTAAAATGATGGAATTATCCTACGAGAAAAGATTGAGTAGATTGGGCCTACGTTCCATAGAGTTTAGAAGAATGAGAGATGATCTAATTGAAACATGGAACACTGTTAACAGGCTTGACAGATTAGTTGCTTGGAGGATGCTTCCTCTACCTCTGGGAAATCTAGAATGGGAGGTCACAGTTTCAGAGCAAAGGGTCAGCCACTTAGAAACCAAAATTATTAATTGGATTTTGAATGTTGAATGATATTCAGCTGACAGACATCAATCAGTGCTCATATCACACACATACATACACACATATATATTATGAATCATAGAATCCCTACAGTGTGGAAACAGGCCCTTTGGCCAAACAAGTCCACACCGACCTGGAGAGCAATCCCCCACAGACCCATCCCCCTATAACCCACCTAATCTACACATACCGGCTAGTAGTGGTGTGCCACAAGGACCTGTTTTGGGACCACTGCTGTTTGTCATTTTTATAAATGACTTGGACGCAGACATAGGTGGATGGGTTAGTAAGTTTGCAGATGACACTAAAGTCGGTGGAGTGGTGGACAGTGTGGAAGAATGTTGCAGGTTGCAGGGAGACTTGGATAAACTGCAGAATTGGGCTGAAAGGTGGCAAATGGAGGTCAATGCAGATAAATGTGAGGTGATGCACTTTGGGAAGAATAATAGGAAGGCAGAATACTGGGTCAATGGAAAGATTCTTGGTAGTGTGGATGTGCAGAGGGATCATGGTGTCAGGTACATAGATCCCTGAAAGTTGCCACCCAGGTTGATAGTGCTGTTAAGAAGGCATACGGTGTGTTAGGTTTCATTGGTAGAGGGATTGAGTTCCGGAGCCATGAGGTCATGCTGCAACTGTACAAAACGCTAGTGCGGCCTCACTTGGAATATTGCCTACAGTTCTGGTCGCCCCATTACAGGAAGGATGTGGAAGCATTGGAAAAGGTGCAGAGGAGATTTACCAGGATGTTGCCTGGTCTGGAGCGAAGGTCTTATGAGGAAAGGCTGAGGGACTGGGGTCTGTTCTCATTGGAGAGAAGAAGGCTAAGAGGGGATTTAATAGAGACCTACAAAATGATCAGAGGATTAGATAGGGTGGACAGTGAGAGTCTTTTTCCTAGGATGATGACGTCGGCTAGTACGAGGGGGCATAGCTGCAAATTGAGGGGTGATAGATTTAAGACAGATGTCAGAGGCAGGTTCTTTACTCAGAGAGTGGTAAGGGCGTGGAATGCCCTGCCTGCCAATGTAGTTAACTCAGCCACATTAGGGGCATTTAAACAGTCCTTGGATAAGCATATGGATGATGATGGGATAGTGTAGGGGGATGGGCTTAGATTAGTTCACAGGTCAGCACAACATCGAGGGCCGAAGGGCCTGTTCTGCGCTGTATTGTTCTATCCCTGAACACTAGGGCGATTTAGCACGGCCAATCCACCTAACCTGCACATTTTTGGATTGAAAGGGGAAACCTGAGCACCCGGAGGAAACCCATGCAGATATGGGAGAATGTGCAAATTCCACACAGACAGTCGTCCAAGGCTGGAATCGAACCCGGGTCCCTGGTGAGACACGATATAAATATGAAACTGTAATATTTAGATTTTGGGGATGTGCACGTTTGTCATTTGTAGGCCTAAGTGAAAGCTTAACAAAATGTGAAAAGCTTAGGCTCCAGTTTCACTCTGGTCTACTGCAAAGACGAGATGAGAATTTTCTTCACTCAAAGGATTTTGAATTTCAGAGTGCAAAATGCTGCAGAAGCTCAGTCATAGTGTGTTCAAGTTCAAGATGTTACAATACGAGGTGCATGCACCTCTAAATACTGTCATTCATTACCACCATGACTTCTATTTAGTCTCAGACAGTGGCACTAAGAGTAAGCTTGCCACTGAACATTACCTGTAAACAGTCTAATCCTCAAATAAAGAACACGTTGTTTCATCAATGCTTGTGTATGATTAATGCATTTACTAAGACTCATAAAGCAGGGAAACAGGCCCTTCAGCTCACCATGTCTATACCGACCAACAAACACCATGCTCATTACACCCTATAGTGTCCACTTGGTCCATACCTTACTCTGCCCTGGTATTTTAACTGCTTGTCAAGATGCTTCTTAAATATTGCAAGAGTACCTGCCTCCAAAGATCCTCTGAGGCAACACATTCCATATTTCTACCACCCTCTGAGTAAAAAGAAAATTCTCATATCTCCTCTAAATCACTTATTCCTCACTTTAAACTTGTGCCCTCTGGTCTTAGACATGCCTACCATGGTGAAAAGATTGTCATGACCTACCCCGTCTATGCCTCTCATAGTTTTATACACCTCAATCAGATTTTCCCGCAGCCTCCTCTGCTCCAGAGAAAACAAAGCTAAGCCCATTCAGTCTCTCCTCATAACCATCCCAGGCAACATCCTGGTGAATCTCCTCTGCACCGTCTCCGGTGCAATCATGTCCTTCCAATAGTGTGGCAACCAGAACTGCACACTTGCAACAGAAGAACGGAACAAGAGATTGAAAGATCTTGGGAAATGAAGGACATTAAGATCTTACAGAAAGGTGAGGCTGATGTAATCAGCCATAATAAGAAATAACAGAGCAGACATGAGGGGCTGAATGGCCTATTCCTGATTCTCTTCTTATGTGTTATTCAGTGTTCTATTCCAGAGTGGAGGGCTGGAATGCTGGACGAACAAAGAGACAAAATAGTTTAAAGTAAGAGAATTAAGGAGTTTGTACTCCCTGACTGTACTTGTAATAAAAGACTACCGTCAATATTCCTCAACACAATTCATCTCCACACAAGCCACCAGCTCCATTTCCTTCGTTGAGGAATCAGTAACAAAAGGAAATATTTACATTCTATTTCCAGGATACTGCTCTGAAATGTGTCCAGATGTTAGATAACGTTATCCAGTTATTCATTGTTTGACCTTGCTTGGCTGCCTCTGCCTTTGTTAAAGAACTGGAAATGGAGTCTCTGTGCAATCTCATGCACCCTCTCAGCCTGCAGGAGAAAGATGCTATTAACTGATTTCATTTGCAAGCACAAAGTTGTGATTGCTTTGCAGATTGCTATCAGTATTTGGGAAACAAGCCTGCTGATCCTGCAGTTCTTTCATTGGAGATTGAATTTGACAGTATGCAGAATAAATTTACTTAGGGCTGTGTCTGATACAGAAAATAACAATCTCATAAAATAAGCACTTGGAAGAGTGCAGATTAATCTGTTTTTAACACAAGGCTCCAAATTTCCCGACGATACATCACCAAAATGAAAACTGGGCCTTTGACACACACAATTGCCTGCCTGATGCATTTGCATAACTGGGAGCAGTGTGGGCTGATCTGACCACAGCTAGTGAGAATTAAACAAGCCAATAAAGTGTCAATTGATCAAACTTACCATCTTAACATATGGTTCCAGAATCACCAGTTTCAGCTCATCAGTTGTGCCACCCTCTGTTGCTGTCATCGTTTCAACCCAATTTAAATCACAGCGTTCAAGTGCATTTAGTAAGCACTTATCTTCAGCCAGTTTTACTGTAGCCTGTGGGATGTCCTTAGGCTTCAGAATCAGACTAAAAGATTGGTGAAGAGAGAAATTTAAAAGCCTCACCATCTTTTTGGGCTATCAGCGTTGGTTTAGCAAACAGCACTCTTGCCTTCAGGGGGACAGAATGTTGCGGGATCACATCCCATTCAGAGAACTGCACATGATTTAGGCTGACACTTCAACACAGTACAGAAGTAGCACTGAACCACTGTCTGCCCATTAATTAGAGGCCCAAATCGAGCTCTCAGGTGGGAACGAAAGATTCCCTGGTAATTTTCCCTTTGAGCTGCCAGGCTGCAAATATGCTGCCATGCTTGTTAGAATTCCTTCTATTAAGGTTTTTGGTTTTCTACCTTTCCCTACACAGAGCAAGAATGAGAAGGGGACAGGAAGAGATGAATGCTTTCAATTTGCAGGCTCTGGATGGTTCTCTCCCGCTGCCCTGGCGCTTACAGATTTGAACATTCTGCAGCTCAACCACTCAGACAGTTAAAGACTTTTAGGGCTGCTCAGTCTCAAATTCTTCCCCTTTATGCTTCAAAGCAACATTACCTTGCACAGCTCAAAATGATGTAGCACTTGATTTTCAAAATCTTGCAAAAGTCTCCTGCTATTTCAGTTACTTGTCGTGCAAATTTCATTTCAGTTTATAGACCCAAAGAAGAAAATATGTTGTCTCTTACAACAGTCGGACCCAGTATTTGCTTTTACCTGGTGCTTCCCAATTATTGAAGGTGGCAGAATTGGAATTACAAAGTCTATGGAAACATAACACCTGGTCCATTCGTAAATTATTTCGTTATTTGATTCCAGATGGTACTTCAGGGTATTTATTACCTCTTGTCAATAATACTTTTTGAAAAATAATAGTGTCTCTCACAGTGTAAAAACTCATTTCCCCCAGTAACCAGTGTAATACGGTGTCTAATATAAATAGATCTTCCAGTCACAGGATCCACAGAGCTGTGAAAAGGTTCCAGTACAAGATTTCAGACCATGTGCCTTTCTTTCTTAGTAATATTCTAATGAGATTGCGATCTTAAAAATATTTGAATACTATCTGGATGCTATATCTCTTGTTATAATGATAGACTGCCTAACCACAAAAATAAAAGGAAACAGGATCACCAAGATTCTGACAGATTCACATGCATACCTGGGATCAGAAGGTTAAAAAAGCTCCGTAAACAGGTGTTGACAAGAAGCCATGTTATTACAATAGCTAACTAGGAACTGGGGTAACGATTCCATTATTAAACAGTAACAGCCAGTATTTATGTACTGCACATTAGAACTTGTACCATTTAGAGTTATGCAGTCAGACAGCACGGAAACATACCCTTCAGTCCAACTCATCCGAGCCAACCAGATATCCTAAATTAATCTAGCCCCATTTGCCAGTTTTTGGCCCATATCCCTCTAAACCATTCCTGTCCATGTGTCTATCTAGATGCCTTTTAAATGTTGTAATTGTACCCGCCTCCACCACTTCCTCTGGTAGTTCATTCCATATACGCACTACCCTCTGCGTGAAAAAGTTGCCCCTCAGATCTCTTTTAAATCTTTCCCGTCACCTTAAACCCTGTAGTTTTGGACTCCCCTACGTTTGGTAAAAGACCTTGGTGATTTGCCTTATCTATGCCTCTCATGATTTTATAAGCCTCTATAAGATCACCCCTCAACCTCCTACGCTCCAGGGGAAAATAGTCCCTGCCTATTCAGCCTCTCCTTATAACTCAAACCCTCTAGTACCCGTAATATCCTTATAAATTGTTTCTGCACCGTTTCCAATTTAATAAGATCCCTCCTATAGCGGTGTGATCAGAACTGTACACAGTACTCCAAAAAGTGGCCTCACTGATGTCCTGTACAACTGCAACATAACATTCCAACTCCTATACTCAATGGTCTAACCGATGAAGGCAAGCATGCCAAATGCCTTCTTCACCACCCTGTCTATTTGTGATGCCACTTTCAAGGAACTATATACCTGAATCCCTAAGTGTCTCAGATCAACAACGCTCCCTAGGGCCCTGCTGTTAATTGTGTAAGTCCTGCCCTGGTTTGACGTACAAAAATGCAGCAGCTTGCATTTATCTGAATTAAACGCCATCTGCCATTCCTCAACCCACTGGTCCAGCTGATCAAGATCCTGTTGAACTCTTAGATAACATTCTTCACTGTCCACTATACCAGCAATTCTGGTGTCATCCGCAAACTTACTGACCATGCATCCTATATTCTTATCCAAATCGTTGATATAAATGACAAATAACAGTGGATATGGTATTTCTCTATAGATTAGGCACTGGTAATTAACTTATAGGCTGACCAAAAAAAAAAACAGAAAACAAAGTGAGCAGACAATGTGGCTGGCCCTGAGCGCTCGATATTCTTTCCATTTCTCAAGGGTGAGAGTACTTGGATGAGCAGCGCATTTGTTTGACACTCCATCCACCGCCTACAACATTTACTCCCTTCATCATTGGTGCTCAATAGTAGCAGCCTATACCATTTAGAAGGTGTACTATAGCAACTTACCAAGACTTCTCCTAGAGAACCCTCCACGCCTGAGAGCTCCACCACCTAGAAGGGCAAGGGAAAGCAGATACAAGCGAGAACCATCACTTGCAAGTTTCCCTCCAGCCTTACTTGGAACTGTATCATCAAGCCTTTACTATCAGTGGGTCAAAATCCTGGAATTCCCTCCCTAACAGTGCAGTCTGTGTCCCAACACTACATGTGTTGCAGCGCACCTTCTTATTTTTGAATTTACAGTGATCTATGGATGGGCAATAAATGTTGGCTAAACCAGGGACGCCCACATCTTATGAACAAATTTTAAAAGTCGGGTAACAGGTAGAACCAATGGCAGACAATGATTTCAAAACAAACGAGCCCCAAGTAAATACCTGAAGCAACACCAATATCATTCAACAGACCATACTCTGTTTAGTAAAAGATCAAACATATCCTAAAAAGAAAGGCCTAGAAAAGAAACATAGAAATTGGCCAGTCTGGCAGTAGAGGAATTCTGCGTTATCCTAAAAACAAGACACTCTTACACAAGGGTGACGTTTGCAATTGGTGCTGGGAAAGGAGTCAGCATTGAGTTTGACAAAAACACAGCCAAAGTACAAGGTAAACATAAAGATGAAAATGTGACAGCAGAGATTACAATCCAAAGAAAGTAGTGAGAGTTCAGCTTTACTCAATTTAGTGCCACTCCAAATGTTAAGGAATGATGACTTGCTAAGGTGTTCAAACCATCAAGCAATGAAATATGGGCAGAGAGACTGGCACCATCACTAAATACGAATGCTCTTGATGTTATATGGAGTGCAAACTCTGAGGTATTGTGCAAATGAAAACAGCAATCCTTGCTGATTTGGAAAATGCTGGAAAACTCAGCAAGTCAGGCTGCAACTGCGGAGAGAAAACCAGAGTTAATGTTTCAAGTCCAATGACCCTTTTACAGATCAAATTGAAGGCATTAATTGTTTTTCTCTCTGAAGATGCTGGCAGGCCAGCTGAGTTTCTTCAGCACTTTCTGTTTTTTGTTTCAGATCTCGCACATCCGCGGTTTTTTATTTTATTATTTTGCTGATTCTGATTATTGAAGCATGTGCCAGGCAAATTTAAAATGTTACCTAAAGCAAATCTTCATAAGTGAGGAGAATTGGAGGTGGAAGTAAAATATGGTTAGAGGGGAAAACTGTTCAATATACAGTTATTAAAGGATTGTTTTTTCAAGATAATCTAGGAATGATAACTTGATCAAAAACAATCGGGACGCCGAATCAAGATGACAAATGAGCAAGCAAGCACTAGAACTCTGAAAAAGTGACAAGGAAGGGCACATGCCAGATGAACAGAGATGATCCATCCACATTGCATGAGCAAGGAAATAACCAATTTGGAAAACATGACTCTAGTACCTAAACAGCACCAGCGCCACAGAAAGAACAAATGTTAATTGAGTGTGTCCTTCACCACAAAAAATTCATTGAAGTGTAGTCAATGTTGCAGTGAAGTGATTCACAAAGTGAACAGTTGCTAATCCAACAGCGCATCCAGGAGACTCTAGTACTGTCACGAGACTGCTGTAAGGCCTATCATTTAAATCTTGTCATTGAATGAATAGTCAGTAAAAGAATTACATAAATACAAATTGTAGACTGTTAACACTGCAAAGGTGAGCATCCAAGTTGTTTTTAAAGGGTAAAATTGCTTGAACTCTGGGGATTTGAGGTAAGATTATGTGCAACTGCCAGAAGTGAAGACAGATGATCCATTTTACAAAAAGCAATTGGCACAGATTCCCACCCGAAGTTTAAATGTAATGCACTATTAATGAAACTGAAAATCAATACTAGTGGGGCTAAGGCGTGAAAGCAAGAGAGCAAGATCAATTAGATAGTTCTTTCAAAGAGCCGGCATAGGCACACTAGGCCAATTGTCTCTGTTCTGCACGATTCTCCATAGTTACTGTGAAGGAGGGCTGGACTGACAGTAAAACTTAGCCAGAAGTAACCTGACCACTGCAATGGACCTCAGTGGGTAATCTTCAGGGACAAAGGTTTCCCCAAACATGTTCATTTCAGGTTGCCAGAATGTCCACAAGCAGTTCACCCTGATGGTAACTCTAAGCACAGAGCAGCATATGGAGAGATAACAAGTTCCCTGCAAAAAGCCACTTCATACACAGCTGTTCAAGGGAATCTAGGGAGAGCGAGCCAAGTGAAACTGGTAAAGGTTCCATATATTTACTGATCTAACACAAGAGACTCTGGAGGAGCAGGCAGGCAGATTGAACAGGAACAGCAGAATAATGAGCTAGTGCAAAGCTATTTGCCAATTTTTAAAACAAAAGCAACATCTGGCAATTTGCCCAAACAGGTTCATGACATCAGTGATTGTTGCAGCAATGCTGATGGAGAAAGGGGTTATTCCATTTAAAGAGCCTCTGAGTTTTGTTCATAGAATGACAATGGAATGCAGCATTGTAAAATATTTGCTGCTCAGCTTTTTTGAAAAATTCAATGGCTGTAAAACACTTTGGAACGTTCTGGAGGTGCTATAAAAATGAAAACGCTTTAAGTGTTAATTAGATTTGAGTATTCTGTTCCAGTTCATCCAATCGATGGGACAATGCTGATTAACATAATTCATTGATGCACTTCAGTAGGTATATAGACCATGAGACATGTGACTTTAAAACGTCAATTAGAAATCCTACAGTCAGTTCCTGTATGGACCAGTTCAAGTCCCACTTGCCATGGAAGTTTGTCATAACACATTCAATTAAGGTGTTTAAAAGTAATTACCTCAAGTTAATTTTCTTCTTCCAAAGGATATGGGGTCACTGGCTTGGCAAGCATCTTTTGCTCAACTCCAACTGTCCTGGAGAAGATGGTGGTGAAACCCCTGTGGTGAGGTACCCCACAGGATTGTTAGGAAGGGAATTCCAGAATTTCAACCCAGCAACACTGAAGTAACGGCAATATATTTCCAAGTCAGGATGATAAGTGGCTTAGAGGGGAACGTGCAGGTGGATGATATTCCCATGTATCTGCTGCCCTTGTTCATCTAGATGGTAGAGATCACAGGTTTGAAAAATGTTGTTCAAGAATCCTTGTTGAGTTTGAGCATCTTGTAGATGATACAGACTACTGACCTCTGTGTGTCAGTGGTGAAGTGAGTGAATGTTTGAGTTGCGGATGGGATCCAATCAAGCAGCAGCTTTCGCCTGGATGGAATCAAGCTTGAGTGTTGGTCCATCTGCACTCATCCAGGCAAGTGGGGAGTATTCCATCACACTCCTGACTTATGCCTTATAAACAGTGAACAGGCTTTGAACAGTTAAGGAGGTAAATACCCTCAACATCAAGGAACCCTAAGAAAACTATAACCAATGAAATCAAATTAAAACTCTCTGCTGGTTGGAGTCATACCTGGCACATAGGAAGATGGCTGCAGTTGTTGGAGGTCATTCATTTCAGCTCCAGGACATCTCTGCAGGAAGTTCCTCAGGGTAGGGTCCTAGGCCCAGCCATCTTTAGCTGCTTCATCAATGACCTTCCCTCCATCATGGGAAGTTTGCCAATAACTGTACAATGTATAGCACCATTCATGACACCCCAGATACTGAAGCAGTCCCTGTCCAAAAGTAGCAACGTCTGAACAAAACCCGGCTTAGGCTGACAAATGACAAATTACATCCACACCACTCTCCAACAAGTGTGAATCTAACCATCATCCTTTTATATTAGCATTGCTGAATCTCCCACTATAAATCTCATTGACCACAAACTGAACTGGAATAGCCACATAAATATGGATAAAAGAGTAGGTCAGAGGCTAGGAATCCTGCAGCAAGAAATTACCCTCGGATTCCCCAAAGCATGTCCACCATCTACATGGCAAAAGTCAGGAGTGCTCCATCACATTGCCCACTTGCCTGGATGACAGCAGCTCCAAGAACAGTCAAGAAGATTAACACAATCCAGGACAAAGCAGTCTGCTTGATTGGCACAAAATCCATAAACATCTACTCCCTCTACCAGCAACACTCAGTAGCAGCAGAGCGTACCATCTACAAGACGTACTGCAGAAATTCACCAATGCTCCATAGACAGCACCTTCCAAACCCACGACCATTACGATTTAGAATGGCAAGAGCAACTGATACATGACCTCCAAGCCACTCACCGTCCTGACTCGGAAATATATTGCCGGTCCTTCAGTATCACTGGGTCAAAATCCTGGAATTCCCTCCCTAACAGCATTGTGGATCAACCTACAACACTGAGACTGCAACGGTTCAAGCAGGCAGCTCACCACCAACTTCAGTAAGGTAACTAGGGATAGCCTATAGATGCCAGCTTAGCCAGCAACGTCCATATACCATGAATGAAAGAAAATATCAAATTGGGAGGTTGGTCAATACGAGCAGGACTGCAACAAATTAAAAGAGGGCATGAATAAACCTTTTGGATTGTTACATAGCTGAGATATCAGATGAGTTGTGAAACTCTGGAAAAATCAAGTGGTTTACATTTTTAGCTGTACAAGGCAACATTGCTATTGAAGCAGTGGGATTGTCACATTATTAATTCAGCACACCAATATGGGTTTTTGAGTTAAGTAAAAATTGACGGAATGACAACTCTTGGATTGGTCCAGCCGCAGTTTGTTACAGATCTGTAAGTGCAGTGCGGCCAAGGTCATCCAGAGTCAGCAAACAGAAGGGAAATAGAGAGAAATGTTTTCTATCAGCGAGTGACAACACAGCAAAGTTAAGAAATGCTAACAAAATAGCTAGGAAGCCCTGGATCAAATAAAAGTGAAGAATTGCCATTGCTCTACAGACAGCAGTGTTTCGCCATTGCTGACATTAAAAGGAACTGAAAAACACAACATAACTCACTCTTGAGATCCAGACTTTTGATCTTCAGAATTTTGTTTTTCTGTCTACATTTTTTCAACTATATTTGCGTCAAACCATCCGTCTTTTATCTGGCTGATTATGAATACACGTGGGTGAATGAATTTGGGGATGCTGAGAGGGGATAGCTTAAGTGCATTGTAGCAAATTTGAAATCCTTTTTGTTGTCTGCTGTTTGTTCAAGTACAGCATGCTTGTAGCAAACAATTATTTTCTCAGCTAATAATGTAACCTGGCATGGAATGTTTTTGTTGAGTAGTCCTTCAGACAAACTGATCATCTAGTTTAATTAAGATTTGACACATCTGGTGACAGTTTGGAAATAAAGTCATTGCTAGCTCTTTCTGGTTAAGTCGTGACAAGTTTCTAAGGATAATCCCAGATACATGTGTGTTTACACATCAGGAAAGGATCTACAAGATGCATCCCTCAAAAAAGAAACAGAAGACTGAGATGTCACCTAATAAAAGTCTTTAAAACTATCGGAAATTTTGACAGACCGTCTACAAAGAGAATATTTAGAGGCTATCAATATAAGACAGTCATTAAGAAGTAAATAGGGAATTCAAAAGAAATATTTTTCTCCAGAGAGTGATCAGAACACGGAACTTGGCACAAAAAGGGAGTAGTTGAATTGAATAGCATAGATGTATTTATAGGATCATAGAATCCCTACAGAGTGAAAGGAGGACATTCAGCCAATCGAATCCACACCAGCCCTCTGAAGAACATCCCAGATCCACGCTCCCTATCCTATTCCTGTAACCCTGCATTCTCCCTGGCTAATCCACCTACCCTGCACATCCCTGGATACTACAGGCAATTTAGCATGACCAATCCTCCTAACCTGCACATCTTTGGACTGTGGGAGGAAACTGGATGAAACCCACACAGACAGAGGGAGAATGTGCAAACTCCACACAGACAGTCACGCAAGGGTGGAAACAAACCTGGGGAAACAAGAAAAATACAAAAGGAAGAGATGGACAATGAAAGTTTTAGATGAGGAAAGAAGGAGGAGGCTCAAGTGTTACATTAATGTACCACACAGTCTATGTAATCCTATGTAAATATCCAAGACCTATTTTTGGTAAGAAATCAATGGGAAATTACATTTAAAATCTTTAGTACATGAGGAAGTTAGCTGTGAAAACTTATTCTTCTGACCAGCTATGGTTTCAGCATTTGAACTAATTTAACAATTATGTTTTGTCTTAGTCTAATTTCATTCAAATACTCAAAGCCACCTAATCCTAATGATCTAATGGCTGCATTATCAAAAAATCTCATGTCTACATGGGTGAAATTAATAAATACCAAAAGAACTGCAGATGCTGGAAATCAGAAACAAGAACAGAAATTACTGGAAAAGCTCAGCAGGTTCTGGCAGCATCTATGGACAGAAATCAGAGTTAACATTTCAGGTCCAGTAATCCTTCCTCAGAACTGATTGGAGAGTCTCCCAAAAAAGACTGGGGACCTCAATAAGTCATCCACATTGTTCTGGGTCTGGAGTTACATGTAAACTAGACCATTTAAGGATGACAGGTTTCCTTCCCCAAAGGACATTAGTGTACCTAATGGGTTTTTTGTAACAATTAACAGTGGTTACATGTCACTATTAGGTTAACTTTTAATTCCAGATTTTACTAAATTTCAACCTGTACCATGGTGGGATTTGAACCCATGTTCCCAGAACATTAGCCTGGGGTTCTGGATTACCAGTCCAGTGTCATTACCACCAGGCCATTACAGTTTTGAAGATTAATTTGTGATGCCAGAAGGGAGAGAAATTCCTGCACCTCCTGGATCACGAGCAGTGCTGTATAGGCACTGATCTGATGGATTCAGACCTTCACATCTCCATTCAGCCGCAGGATTTCCTGTATTGGTGTGTGGTGAGCAGTGGGGCAGGACAGATGCTTTGGGGCAGAAACAGCAGGCTGAGAGCAAGGAGGAATAACGAGAGAAAGGAGGGAAGTGGGCAGTATTCAGTCACAGTGATCCAACCACCGTAAACACACTGGCAGGCTTAACTGGCCAGCTGATCTTTCACTGTCCATAAAGTTTGTATGTTCTTTGCACAATAATTATTTCCAATCAACCTGTTCAGACATGTTGCAACACAGCTCCAGGGCCAATGGGACATGAACTAGCCCAGTGTTTGGGACACTACCACTGCACCAAAAGACCCTCCTTTAATATATTCACCTAATTAAAATGTTTTAAGATTTTCCAATTCTCACTGGGTGAAATCAGAAGACATTACTTTTTGCAAAATCTGGCCCCAATTTGAATATGTTTATCCATGTGAAAACTATAATGTCAGGATTTTCAAAATTGCTTCTATCAACACTGAACTACAACCTGATAACAAAGTTTGGAATTGTACAGTTCCTGTAGTTACGTTGCTTTGTGCAAAAACATCCCACCAAACTATTGAGATCTTCATATTATAAATGAACCACTTGTGAACTTGCTAAATAAGATATTTATTTATGTTGTATAATGCAATAATACTTTTGAATCTGCTTTAAAAGCAGGCAGCTAGATAAGAAGTTGAACATGAGATATATGTCAGATATTTCAGCAAGGCAACGACACATGCTAGTAATGTAAAGGAGCTACCATAGACGGACTGAATTTGTTGCAGTATGTTTACAACAATAACCCTCTTCAGCATTCTGCTAACTTCAGTTCTGATGTTCTTTCCAGTCTCCGAGTAAGATAAGCAAATGCGTAGAACCTCTGATGTTGAATGACATAACAGAGGACACCCTCTCCAAACCATCCTGCTCATGTCAGCGTCAAATGTAGCAATCCAACAGGAATTCATGTAGGTGAGAATTTGCCTTTCAGGAAGTGGTGGACAGCATGTGCTGTCATGGGGATAGTTTGTCTGTTTGTAGACTCAACAGATGGGATGCTCCATATCACTTGGGGTTGCCACCTGTCCATTGCCTCTGAAGAAAGGCTTTGCAAACGATATTCCACAATATGCGTAAGTACTCCAGGGATCAGTCCCAAATATGTTGGAAAACTGATGTGTGTAAACATGTTCGGATCCCAATGGCATATGGTATCAATTACAGGGCTCATGTTTTCCATCACAAGCTTCCACTGCAAAAGAAAAAGTACGTTCTTTACATCAGTGTCGACATGAGCCTCAAAGTATTTACATTTGGTCCTGAAGCTTCACGACTGGAGCTGAAAACAAGGACTGTCAGACTGCAATGACTATTCAACAGCTGTGTTTAACAGCCTACTTCAGTCATTGCCAGCAATCACTGGAATTCATGTTAGCAAGAAAGTAAAGGAATTGCACATAAATGCCTGTTGAAATGAAGTTAGAGGTTTCTGAGCATTCAAGAGCTGTAGCCTGCATTTCGAGAAATGCCACTATAAAATAGCTTGAGCTTCAGAAAGAAAAACTGCATTTAGCCTTTATGTGTATCCCATTCTAATTTAATTGTCGGAACTGCTCAACCCACACACAAACTCTTAACTTTAATATTCCATCAAAACCTCCATTTTATAAGATATTATCTTACAAATTCACAGATGTAGCAATCCATATGCATCACAAGCCTTTCCTCCTGCTGCCGCTGTTCACTTTCTCTATCCCCAATTTGCTTAGAGCATAAGAGGCCATATCTGTTCTCTTCTGAACTATAGACTAAAAATGAGAAAAATGGACGCTGTTTTTAAAAGGTGAGAACGTTCAAGGAATTGTTTGCAACCTTGGGAAAATAAATGAAGCTAACTGGTGCATATGAAACAATATTGGGAACATTTTTGGGAACACAGAGGAGACAAAATGGAATCATTTGCTATGGGTTCAGGGGAGTTCAGCAAAACAACAAGCCTCTGATTTGACAAATTACAGTTTATCTCAGACTCTATGAAATACGAAGAAAGGAGACATCCACAAGTTGGCTGCATTAATCTCTCTATCCTTTTCTCTGTAAAGTTCCTTCCTCCAATCTCTGTTCGAAGAGCAGAAAAACTACATTGAAACTACACTGAAAATAAATGCTAGAAACCAAGGATAACAAGACTGACCTCAGGTCCAACCAGGCATCTAGTGGACTACAGACTGATTATGGCTATGCAGATATCATTGAGACAACATGGGAGAATTGAGAATTGCGTTTCTGGATTTTTGAGATTTGGGACTGGTGAAACAAAACGGAGCTGATTTCTCTTTGCCTGTATATACGAAAGAAAACGGGTAAGTTACATAACTTAGAAATCCTGTTCTCTTACAATTCTTAAGGTTAAAAGTGTTGCAATAAATCATTATTTACTGTTACAGAAGGAACCTGCTGAGATTTGCGTTAATCCTGGGTAGCAATCATAGAATTGTGGAAACAGGCCATTCGACCCACAACGACCCTCCAAAGAACATCCCACCCAGGCCAACTGCCTACCCCTGTATTTCCCATGGCTAACCTACCTGGCCTGCACATCCCTGGACACTAGGGGCAATTTAGTATGGTCAATCCACCTAGCCTGCACAATTTTGGACTGTACGAGGAAACAGGAAGAACGTGCAAACTCCACACAGACAATCATCCGAAGCGGGAATCGCGCTGTGAGGCAGCAGTGCTAACCACTTAGCCACTACACTGCCCTGATCAGTTCAGAGGTAAACTGGGATTTTTAGTAGTCTCATTAAATCTTCATATTTGTGGTAACCTAAAGAACAGTGAAAAATGATTTTTAGCGCACTACCCTAGTCAGTCATTGCAAGCAAATGTTTAAGGAACTGCAAAAGCTGAGTCACTATGGGTTATCCCATTGTCACTCTCATCAGGATGGAATCTCAGCAAGTTCCTCAAATCATAAATGTTACCACCCCAACCATCCACTGGAGTTCTGATGGATAACACCATCCTTTGGATAACTCATCAGCTTGACTTATTTGGCCAGATTGCACCATAGCCCACGCAAACATATTTCTCTCCCTCTTAAAAAAATTGTCAACTTTTCCCAATGTGGTAGGCGATAGATTTAAACAGTCTTTCTGGGTTTCTAAGTGGTTTCTGTCCTCACAGAGTAGATACAAACATTTGAAGAGATGAATTATATTCATATTTTGCTTAAAGGCCTAGTATTCTCAAGAACAAAAAGATGATGTAACTCAACAAATCAATTTTCTTCACAGTCTTAGCTTGCTGCCCAAAAATGCAAGTGTCTCTACCTCAGTGCGCACAAAGGGTTGATAGCTACTGGGCAGTTATAAGCTTAGAATTTTATTTGTTTATGGGATATGCATGTCACTGGCTGGTCTAGCATATACTGACCATCCCTGACTGCCCTGGAGAAGGTGATGGTGAGCTGTCTTCCTGAACCACTGCAGAGGGTGGCAGAGGGAGAACCACAATGCTGTTAAAGAGGGAGTTCCAGGATTTTGACACTGAAGCCTTGGTGATCTGTTTCCAAATCAGGGTGGTGAATGGCTTGGAGAAGAATTTGCAGTTGGTGCTTTTCCTGGCCTTGTCCTTCAAGGTGGCGCATATTTGGAAAGTGCTATTGAAGGAGCCTTAGTTAGGTAGATGATGGCACTGTACGTTGGTAAACGGAGTTCATGCTGAAATTGGTGAATGAGATGCGAACATAGGAACAGGAGTAGGCCATTCAGCCCCTCAAGTCTGTTCCACTATTCAATGAGATGATGGCTTAACTCCACATACCTGCCTTTGGCCCACATCCCTTAATGCCTTTGCTTACCAAAAATTTATCTATCTCAGACTTAAAACAAACAACTGATTCAGCATTCGCTGCTATTTGTGGAAGAGATTCCAAACACCTATCGCGTTCTGCGTACATGTGCTTCCTAACATCTCACCTGAACGCTTGGTCCTAATTCTCAGACCCTGTCCCCTAGTTCTAGAATCCCTGATCAGTGGAAATATTTTATCTTTATCTATCTTGTCTTTTCTTGTTAATATCTTAAAGACTTTGATCAGATCATTCCTTAACCTTTTAAATTCTAGAGAAACCTGACCTAACTTGTATGATGTCTCCTCATAATCGAACCCCTAAAGTTCAGGTTCCTTCTTGTAAGCCTATCTTGTACTCCCTCCAAGGCCAATATATCCTTCCTAAGGTGTACTGCTCACAGTACTCCACGTGGGGTCTAACCAGGGATTTGTATAATTGTAGCATAAGTTCTGCGCCCCTACAGCTCAGTCCTCTCGATATAAATGCCACCCTCAGCAGGCTGTTTCATCCTGCATAGTGTCCAGCTTCCCATGTGTTATTAGAGCTGCATTCATCTAGGCAAGGAGACAGAATTTCATCATTCTCCTGCATTGTGCTGTCTTGATGGTGGGCAGGCTTCAGGGAGTCAAGAGGTGAGGTTCTCGTTGCAGGATTCCTAGCCTCTAACCTGCTCTTGTAGCCCAAATATTTATATGGTCAATCCAGTGCAGTTGCTGGTCTGCAGTAACCAGCAACGTTGATGACAGTGGGGATTCAGTGATGGTAATGCTATTTAATTTCAAATTGTGATGGTTAGAGTCTCCCTCGTTGGAGATCGCCATTGCCTGGCATGTGTGGCACGAATGCTACTTTTCAGCCCGAGCTTGGATGCTGTCCAGGTCTTGCTGGATATGAACACAGACTACTTCAGTTCGTAAGGAGCTGTGAATGGTACTGATCATTGTACAAACATCAGTGGACATCCCCACTTCTGACCTAATGATGGAGGAAGGTCATTAAGGAAATAACTGAAGATGGTTAGGCCTCCTGTATGTTCATTGCCCTCCCCCTACATCTTAGGTACAGTTTTATATGCATTGGGCCCAGTGCAACCTACCCATTTTCAATAATTTATGTTCTTGTTAGCACCCTACCCAGCATTAGTCTCTCTCAGATTATCAGCAGCAATCTCTTTATTTTCCTGTCACTTCCACCACCAACCACTTCCTCCCTCCTCTCTCTCTGGGTACCATCTCCAAGTGCTCTACTCACTACCTCCAACCATACCCTGTCATCAGCAAAAATGCTACCCTTTCCCAGCTATTTTCAGTTCTGACAAAGGGACTCGAAATGTTAATAACTGCTGCCAGACCTGCTGAATTTCTCCAGCACTTTCTGCTTTCATTCCACTGTCTTTTATTTCCTGTCTGTCAACCAATTTTCAATCCAGGCCAATATATTACCCTTATCCTACATGCTTTAACTTTTCCCACTAACCTCTTACGAAGGCCCTTATCAAAAACCTATGAAAATCTAAATACAGTACATCCATTTATCATTGTTCTCCCTTATCTATTCAACTAGTTCCATCCTCAAAAACTCCAGTTGATTTGTTAATCACGATCTGCCTTTCACAAACCTATGCTGACTTTGCTAAATCCTGTCTGCACATCGCATCTTTTATAACAGACTTTAACGTGTTTTCCACTAAGCTAACAGGTCTGTTATTCGCTGTGCTTTTCTCTCTCTCCCTTTTTAAATAGCAGGTCTACATTTGCCACTCTCTAATCTGTAGGAACTGCTGCACAGCCTTTAGAGTTTTGGAAAATTTCCACAGCCACTTCCTTCAGTACTTTGGGATTTAGATTATCAGGCCTTGGCAATTTATCAACCATTAACCCTATTAATTACTCCAACATCAATTTTTTTTCTTTTTTTTACTAATACTAATTTCCTTCAATCCCTCTCTCTCACTGGACCCTCAGTTCCCTAATATTTCTAGGAGACTATTTGTGCCCACTTTTGTGAAAACAGAACAAACTACATGTTCAATTTTTCTGCCAGCTCTTTGCTCCCCAGTATAATTTCCCCGATTCTGACAGTTAAGAGATTTACAACCTAAGGTTTTAAGGCTGATGCAGCTTACAAAAAGGGGAAAGGACATGAGGGGATATGAACATTAAGAATCTTAAATCGAGGTGCTGCTGAAACAGGCATCAATGTTGATCAGCAAACAGAGGTGACTGTTATTAAGAGCTGATAAGAGCTGGGATAAAGTAAGTGTTTGCACGAGCTTAATATTTAAGGTGGGATGTTGGCCAGGATCAATTGAAGCCTCCTCCTCAACCACAGTGGAGGTTGTAAGTGAAAGCTGAACATTCAAATAATAAGTCAGAGTTGAGGTTCATGCAGAATTGGATTGGAATGGTCATTGGTAATGTGCTACCAACGTAGTTGGAATTCCCAATCTTACTGGTTTGCAGAAAAAGAAAGCCCACTGTCTGTTGACAGTAATGTGGAAGGACAGTGTTACAAGCTGGCAGGGGTAGGGCACAAGGCTGTGGACAGTGGGATGAACTAAACCCCGAAGACAATTCTCTTTTTGAAGAATTGTAGGTGAAGTTGCAGATATGCTCCAGTGGCTACAGCATACTGATTACACTCCATCCACTCCAGTGGTGACAGATCAGAGTCAGCACATTCTGACTACTTGCATTTCCACGTAAATGAATATGCATTGCACTTCCCAAGTATCTTGAAAGAGGTCAAGTAATAATAGCAAGAAAAATTGCTCTTGCTCAGAAATTGCTTTGCTGAACAGCTATGCTCTCGAGATTAAGTCAGGGATTTTTGTGATCACAAGACCAAAAAACCAGCAAAGAATCTCAGAACAGACCAACTTTCATTCTCATCACAAGTCAAGCAGTAGATTGTATCTTACAAGAAATTGCAGAATGCGCTAAAGGCTATGGAAGCGCAATGCATTTCTTGACTTTCAGCATATGTAAAAATTAAGAAAAGGAGGCTGGTCATTGACTGCTCCTCCATTCATAAGGATGAAGGCTGATCTGTGTGTGTTTCAAATTCCACATTCACATTTGTCCCCTAATAACCTCGGACTCCCTGGCCAAACAAGAAACTATCCCATCTTAAATAAGTAAATTCAATTACCCTGACTGAACCGCCTTCTGAGGCAGGCTGCTCCAATATCACACAGCCCTCAGAAACAAGTTCCCCCCATTGCTGTCCAAAAATGGTGACCTAATTTTAAACCAATGCACTCCGCTGACCGTAAGAGCATGCTTTAGACCCCTTTGAGAAGTCAGAAATTGTGGAGGGGTGTGCAAAGTCGTAGATTTTACAACAATGTCTGAAAGACTAAAAATTTTAAAAATTCTTTGCTCATGAAGTTTACTCCTCTGTATCTCCATCTTACCCAACCCATTGTCGAATTACATAATAGAACTTCTTTCATAAATGTCATTCCACTCCTTTTCTGATCGATCATTCCAATCATTGATTTGCCTGAATGAAGAAATTTTTCAATTCACTTTTCACTAACTTATCTTTCCTTGTCCTGATAGTTTGACTTGCGCTCAAGCAATACTTTGGCCTTAACTTACTGAGTCCATTTTTATGTATCAATCCCGAACCTTAACCTTGCCTTTAGACAGTAGAGCTTGACCCTTTCTTATCACACCCATAGATCTGACTACCATCAAAAAGCTTGGGATTTGTTAAATTTATTCCATAATTCACTGCAAATGCCTCAACAAGGGAGCATTGACCAGACTCAAGAGACATAATTTCTACAACCCCTTCGCAGGACAGATATCAAAAACTCCCTTTTATCCTACCATAAACTGCAGCCTATAATAAAAAAAATTGCTCTGAAATTCTGTTTTGTTTGTATAAAGGAAATTGTCCTGAGACAAGAGTTCAGCATGGCATTAGTCAATCAATAACCTTGCTTTGAAGTACAATTTGCAATACACTGGTAACTTTGGTTCTCCCAGCAACGATATTCAGATGTTGATTCATTATTTCCAGATAAAAATAGCTCTGCCTGGAGTACAGGAAACAGCAAAATTCCACAGAGGAATGATTTTATAGCGAGCTGTAAAGGAATGTGGCCAGGTAAGGAGACTAATTTGACATTCACACATATTGGGATTAATTTAGCAAGTGAGCACAGCAATGGCAAATGGATTTTTAATCAAGATAAACCTAAGGTAATGCATAATTGAACAGGTAACAAGACTATGCACAATGAAACGGCTCATATGCTTGGATATGCTCATCACACTGAGGGCTTATCATGACTGCATCACCAGAGGATTCCAATTACAATTTCATACCAGAATGACCACTTAATTAAGGTGTTAAAAGTAACAGAGTAGGAAGAACCTCGAGAACACCCAAGGTTCAGAAAGGTTGTCGCGCACACTGTGAGTCAAGTGCACAACAGCAGTGCAAGTGTCAAACTTATCAAACTGATTAAAATTAAGCCATGATATTTTCTCACCTATGCTTTGTGCAGCTAAAGGATATTGTAAAGAATGACCCAGATGAGATCACTGATCTCGGTTGGTCAACAATGGAAATATCCTTTCAAAAAGGTTTTCCCTGGCAATATTAAAGTGCCCATGACAATCAGAAATATTTTGAAAGGGATTAGCAAGGATGGAAGGAAGGAAAAGAAAGATCATGCAATTCTAGAACAACCTGTGCAATCTCAAGACATTTCCCAAAGAAGCTTTGCAGCCATTTCGTGCACTTTAGAAAAGTAGCCACTGTTACAACAATGCAGTCATTAACTGGTGCACACAGCCAGGGTCCCACTGTCACAATATGATAATGGTCAGATAATCTGTTACAGTCATCCCAGAAGTAGTAGTAGTACTGTCCCAGGCATCAGAAAAAGTCTCGTGTTTTTTTTTCATTTAACGTTACGGATCCTTTAATTTTATTCTTTATCTGAGAGAAAAGCATGTTTTTTGTGGAGACCTACTGAGATTGCTGATGTGGTGTGACACACCAAAAAGATCGCCAGAATCTCCTGAGTTGATTAGGCTAATTAAAATTCAGTTACTATAATCGTCCGACTACAGGGTTAGCAAATACTGTTTTGATACAAGAGTACAGGACTTTACTGAGACTTTCTAAAGGGGAGTGTGATTCACTAAAAATGATCACCACGAGTTCCTACATTGATTAAATCAATTAAAATGTAGCTATAATCCTGACTAAATCTCTGCATCAACTGAAAAGCACTGTATTAGTTATTACTGTACTGTTTGGGGCAGTGCCAAAAGCAGGAAATGATTTAGGGGAGCAAAGGTCAATTTCAAAATTATTGAAGTACTGAAAGCTAGGGAAAAAAAGAGGATAGTATTTGCTTCTTCCAGTTCAGGGCTCTTTTCAACTGTTATCTGAAGAAAGTGGAACATATTTGAAGTCTTGTTTCAGAGGGCCTTGGAGAACGATTATCAGGTAGAGGAATATCTGTTACGACAACAAGGTACTGTACAGCTTTGCTGCTGCTGCAACAACAACAATCTGACCTTTCTACAAAGGGTGTAGATAGTTTGGCATTTTTTAACTGGCCTGTACTTCACTGCGGCTATCATGAGAGCAGCTTGCAATGAACCACCACTGGTACTGATCCCAGTAAATGATGATCCCACAAAGTGATTCCTGTCACCCGTCTGATCAACAGCATTCATAGCTCCCATTCAACACTAAAAAAAAACACCATCACAGCTTGGTCAACCAGCCAACTCGTGTAATTTAACAAATGTCTAATGCAAGTCAGTAACCAAAAAAGTACAGCAATCATAACAAACAAAGGAAACAAACCTTGTGCTTTTCATCTAATTATACTGTCAGCAAACACACAAGTAGTAAGTTCACATGCACATGCCATGCAAACACAAGTATAGAGATCATGCAAACAAACATTGCATCTTTTACTTATCCTTATATTTAAAGATTAGAGAAACAATTATCCACATACAGTTCACGGTTAAAGTATTAGTCAACACTGCTCGAAGACAAATTATAATATCTAGAATGAAAGCTTTATTTTTTAACTGATTAAATTCTGAGAGGGGGGGCAGGGGTCTTTAACGTTCAATAGCCTCCATCAGCATCCACATGAAAACGTGGAAAGTAAACGTGCATCCTCTGTTTAATGTCTTGTGTAATGATACTGCTTTTATAAATGAGTTTGACTGCAGTTCTATTCAAGAACAGTATGTTTTTCTAAACCTTGTTACATACCTTCATCATCCTTATCATCCTGGGGGGAGAGGGTCACACTGGCTTGTCTCCCATGGTACAGCATAAAGCCGGTTGAAGCAGGAGCAGTCCCATCTCTCTCAGACTGTTTTTGCAAGGACACCACTTCATACATCGTGTCACCAATACCTGCGCGATCTTTTCTTTCCAACTGCAAAAGAAAAAAAACTCTTGTGCTACTGGAACAAAATGAACCATTTTTGAGGCCTGGGAACAACTGGTGCCAGTAAAATACTGCAATAATCAGAGTGATCAGGACAGTGAATACCTTGTAGCACCAAAAATACCACAGCCAGCAGCCATATGCCATCAAATCACAGCACAACGCTACATTACAAGAAACATTATACGGTCACTATTGCACTTATGAGAATAGTACTGTGTACTCTGACTGTTAAACTTGTGACACTGCACCAATGAACACACTACAAATGTTTGTAAAAATCATGATGCACATATGAATCAGGAGCAGTTGTCAGCCATTCAGCCCCTCAATCCTGCTCTGGCCTTCAATAAGATCATGACTGATCTGATTGTCACCTCAAATCTATATTCCCAACTCCCTGGATAACTTTCCACTCCTTTGCTTAACAAGAATCTACCTACCTTTGGCTTAAGAATATTCAAGAAGTCAGCTTCCATCACCTTTTCAGGTACAGAGTTCTAAAGACTCATGACCCTCAGAATAAAACAAAACTAATTTCGATTTTAAATGGACAATCCCTTATTTTTAATACACTGATTCCCTAGTTCTAGATTCTCCCACAAGAACCATCCTCTCCACCACCACCCTGTTAATACCTTTCAGATTTCATGTTTCAATCAAGTCACCTCTTCCTCTTCTAAACTTCAGCAGATACAAGTCCAGCCTGTCCAATCTTTCCTCATAAGACAAGCCACCCATTCTAAGAATTAGCCTGAGAAATCATCCACCCTGTCCATGCCCCTCATAAACTTATACGCCTCTATCAGGTTGCCCTACACAACCTTCCCTGCTTGAAAAAAAAAACTCAAGCATATCCAGCCCAGCTTTATTGCGCAAATGCTCCAACCTGGCAAATCTGCATTCCCTCCAGTGCATTCCTGCCCTTTCTATAGTGCCAGCACTGCGCACAGTACTCCCAGCATCTATTACTGAAGGCGAGCATGCAGGTACGGCAAGTCTATAGAAAAACTAATATAATGTTTTCATTTATCATGAGGGGAGTTGAATACAAAAGTAGGGATGCTCTGGATCCATTATGCAGTGTACTGGTGAGACCAGCACAGCATTGGTCACTTCATTTAAGGAGGATCTAAATTCTTTATTCATTCACAGGATGAGGGCATCGCTGGCTAGGCAGCATTTATTGCCCATCCCTAGTTGTCCAGACAGTAGTTTAGAGTCAACCGCATTGCTGTAGCTCTGGAGTCACATGTAGGCCAGCCCAGGTAAGGACAGCAGTTTCCTTCTCTAAAGGGCATTAGCGAACCAGATGGGTTTTCCCGACAATCGACAATGGATTCATGGTCATCATTAGAATCTCAATTCCAGATATTTATTGAATTCAAATTCCACCATCTGCCGCGGCTGGATTCGAACCCGAGTCCCTAGAATGTTACCTGGGTCTCTGGATTAACAGTCCAGCGATAATACCATCGCCTCCCCAGAGGGGATTATTAAGGTTTATAGAACCGTGAGGGGCATAAATAAACTGAATAGCAAACAGTTTTTTCCATAGGGTGGGAGAGTTCAAAACTAGGGGACATATTTTTAAGGAGAGAGGAGAAAGATTTAAAAGGGGCCTGAGGGGCAATTTTTTCACAGAGAGGATGTTTTGTATGTTGAATGAACTGCTTGACTAAGTGGTAGATGTAGGTATGGTTACAACATTTAAAAGACATTTAGATAGGTATATGACTAGGAAAGGTTTATAGGGATACAGGCCAAATCCAGGCAAGTGGGACTAGTTCACTTGGGAAACTTGGTTGGCATGGACAAGTTAGACCGAAAGTCTGTTTCAGTGCTGTATGACTATGTCCTCAGCCTGATGCAGTAATCCAATGGAGCTCAACACAAGCTAGAGGAACAATGCCTCATCTTTCATTTGACACTTTGCAGCCTCTGACTCACCACGGAGCTGAATACTTTCAGACCAAAATCTCGATTCACAGCACATTACCGCCATTTTGTCTCATTTTCTTTGCAGTTTTGCTGTTAACTTTGATTCTGGATAGCAGTTGTTCATTATTTCACCAAAAAACCCTCCTCTAAACATATCCTTTGCTTGTTGTTCCATTAGCACTCCCTTTAACTATTCCCGCTTAATTGTCATTTAATACGTTCCCCCTTTTTCCATCCTCTCCCAGACCTTCCCTTTCTTTATTCCACACCCTGCCATTTCAACACTCTTAAAAGCTTTTCTCATGGCTCCCAATTCTTATGAAAGCCTGAAACACTGTGAACCCTGCTTCTCTCTCCACACATGCAGCTCTACCTGTCATGCGCAACATTTTCTGTTTTAATACACAGAGACAGACTTTCAAGCCATGAAGTATCAAAGGTGAGAAAACCAGTAAGTTGAATAATGTTATACACCATGATAAGTTTCTTACTATATCTATCTGAGTTCATATATTTACAGTCGGAAAGTGCCGATTCACACGAGAGCAAGGATAATGAGTATTAGGAGCAATATTTGACATAATCCTACAACTTTTTTTTAACAAAAGGAACTGATAGTCAGGTATTTGCAACAACCTAGCTGGACATATTTTCACTTCAGACTTGAACAAAAGATTGTGTGCCCACGGGTTTATGAGTGTCTGGACCAGTTAATTGACTGTGTGATTAATTTAGGCATTATACCAGTTCTTGGGTGGGCCAAATTAGGTTACAATGGTTTGTGGTAGGGCAGTTAGAATAATGGACATCAATTGAAACATTTTGATGAACAAAGATGGTAATTGATCAAAATGAAACAGAAATTTCACGAGGGCATTTCAAAAAAATGTGTATCTTCAAATTTCAAAGTCTTAAGCAAATAAACAATAGGTCAACGTTACCGAAACATCCTGCCGCTGCGCAACTTGTATATAGCTTTACTTATGATTTGTTATCATCATTACAAAGATTAAATGTGGCAAACGAACATAAACGTACACAGCAGATAATGTTTGAATCAGTAAATGTCTCAATTTACATTTTATTCCTATGCAAGAAGAAACATTTTTCAATACTTTTGCTGTATCTTTCTTCCAATTTAACAGCATCAATCACAACACCGAGGAATGTTGCATGTTCCTCAATATTTACTCCATTTATGTGAATTACAAATTGACGATCATTCAGTAGAGCCATTTTTAAAATTTGGAGCAAATAAAATTAGATGATGACAAGACTTTAGGGATAGACTACTTTGACAAAACCATGTGGGTAATTTTGCCAGTTCACAATTTAAAATGAAGCGAAGTTCCTCCTGGTTAGAACCTGAATTGAATATATCAGTGTTTCATCAAAGTAAACACACTGAGTGCTTCTTCTGCCCTGCACTAAGTCACTAATGCAGTTAACAAATAGTAGCAGACCAAGAATGAGAGGCCAAAGCTCTGGGGACATGGGTTCAAATCTGACCAGAGCAGCTGGTGGTACTTTAATTCAATGAATGAATCTGGATTTAAAAGCCAGTCCAATGATTACCATAAAACCATTTTCAATTGCCGTAAAAAATAGTTCTTTATTGGCACTCGAGAGAAGGAAACTGCAGCCCTTACTTTCGCTTATATATAGCTCACAACAATGTGACTGACTCTGAAATGGTTTTGGAAATGGCTTAACAAGCTAGTCAATTGTACCCAATCGCTACAAAGTCTGAAAACAAGAAAGAAACCAAAACAGACTGCCTGGCATCAACCTCGGCACCAGAAACAACAATGTTCACTCTGCAAGGTCCTCCTCATTAAAATCTGGAAGCAATAGCTAAACATGGTCATACTCTCAGAATCATACCGTCACCATCCCTGGATATGCTCTGTCCCATGGCAGGACAGACCCAGTAGAGGCGGTGACACAGTGGTACAGAGTCAGGAGGCAGTACCCTGGGAATCATCAACATTGACTCCACACCCTATGAAGTCTCACAGCATCAGGGAAATGAAACCTCTTGCCGATTACCACATACCGTCCTCCCAGGGCTGAGGAATCAACTTCTCCTCTACGTTGAGCAAGACTTGGAGGAAGCACTGGGGGTGATGCAAGCACACAATGTACTCTGGGTGGTGAACTTCAAACATCCATCAACAGAAGTGGTTAGCAGCACCATAAGTGAGTGAGCTGGTCGAGTTCTTAAGAACACAACTGCTTGACTGGGTCTTCGACAGGTGGTGACGGAACCAATGGGACAGAAAAATCTCTGTTGTTGTCCTCACCAAACTACTTGTCGCAGTATAGGCACTATCATTAGGAATGACAGGGGCCTTGCGGGGAAGACCCATCTTCTCGTTGAGAATACCTTCCATCATGTTTCGTAGCACTATCACTGTGCTAAGTGGGAAGTTAAGCGATTCTATAACAGACAGATCAAACATAACATCTGCAATTCAGCCACAGTCAATTATCAAAAGTGACGGCCATTTAAACAATTCACTGGAGAAGGGTCCACAAATATCCCCATCCGCAATGATGAAAGAGCCCAGCACATCAGTGCAGTAGATAAGACTGCAACAATCTACAGCCAGCAGTGCCGAGTTAATGATCCATCTCAGCCTCTGCCAATAGTCCAAGCATCACAGATGCCAGTCTCCAGCAAATTCAATTCACCCCAAGTGATGTCAAGAAACGGTTGAAAGCACTGGATACTACAAAGGCTTTGGGCCCTGACAATATTCCGGCAATAGTACTGAAGGCTTGTGCTCCAGAACTTGCCGCTCCCCCAATCCAAGCTGTTCCAGTACAGCAGCAGGACTAGCATCTACCTGACAATGTGGAAAATTACCCAGATATGTTCTGTAGAAAAAAGGACAAATCCAACCTGGCCAATTACCGCCCCATCAGTCTCCTCTCGATCATCAGGAAAGTGATGGAAGGTGTCAGTAACAATGCTATCAAGCAGTACCTGCTCAGCGACGCCCAGTTTGGGTTCTGCCAGGGTTACTCAGCTCCCGACCTCATTACAGCCTTGGCTCAAACATGGACAAATAGCTGAATTCTAGAGGTGAAGCAAGGATGACAGCCCTTGACATCAAGTCTACATTTGACCCAGTGGGCATCAAGGAGCCCTAGCAAAATCGAAGACAATGGGTATCGGGGGAAAACTTTCAGCTGGTCAGAGTCACTCATGCACAAAGGGACATGGTAGTGTTGTTTAAGGTTACCATCTCAGCTGTAGGACATATCTTGAGAAGTTCCTACCGACCTATCTTCAGTCCAAATATCTCCACATGCTTCATCCATTCCTTCCATCATAAGATCAGAAGTGGAACTTTTTGCTGATGACTGCACAATGCTCAGCACCGTTTTCAACATCTCAAATACTGAAGCACATCATGTCCAAATACAGAAGGCCTTCAATCAGTGACTTCGAGGTCAATTAAGGATGGGCAATAAATGCTAGCCTTGTCTGTGACGTCCAGACACATGAACAAAAGCTTTCTTATGCACCAAAGTTCAATTTTTCTATCCAACATCTAAACGTACGTACTCCTTGACAATGGAATTGAATACTGAGTCTCTCCCTCATGACTCATCTGCACAGTAATGCATGCAGCATGAAACAGTCACTCATACTAGTGCAAAAGGTACAATGCATACCCCCGCAGTGCGAAACATACTGTAATGTATGCTACAGTGCAAAACATACAGCCAATGCATGCAGTCCAAAGCATAATTAGCAAACATAGGGCACAAAATGTTCATTAATACATGCACAGCACAAAATGCACAATAATCCAGTGTGAAAGGCATAAACAGTGCAAAACGTACAGATACTTGAGCACTCAACTAAAATCATACAGATTTATGCAAAACAGCACACAGTATAACAGAAACTTAAGACTCAGACAAAGTGTACACACCAACAGGGACAAAGGAATAATCAAACCTACAAAGAGCATATACTTGCAGAAAACTAGAAAAAGAATGAAAAAGAGAGGCAGACACAAACAGGTCAGCATTGAAAGAGTGCTATAGCAAAACAGACAGTGCCTCAGGAAGAGAGACAAAATTTACATTTTACTGAACAATACCACAAATATCTGAGTAGCCACTGAGAACCATGAATAGCTTTTATTTCTTGGGATCTCTCCAAATCTTCGGTGGAATGTGAGGAAGGGTTACCCTTCAAAAGGTAAGTACATTTACCTCGAATGGATTCAGGAATCTCCAACCGAGTTGGAAATGGTCAGTAAATCCCATTAAATTTGGGCAGCACTGCCCTCCTGAGGTGGATTATTTTACACTCAGATTGCTAAACTCCTTTTTAAGTAGCCAGAGTAAATGGATTCAATTTTGACAGCTCGCGTGAATGGGTAAATCCAGGTCACACAGCAGCGATATTTAAATACAACCCTTCAGATACAGTCATTGAAAAAGCAAATCATTGAATACACACAGACAGTTAGGATTAAGTTAGTGATTCTTAAATCAAAAACTCTGGATTACCATTCTAATTCTGCTGCTTTATTGGGTTTACTTTCTTACTTAATGTTAAAAATAAGTTTGCATTGAAATTTATAATCTATGACTGTTTGCTCCACAATTTAAAGCATGAAACCTAGATTCCCTGAAAAAGAGGAGTAATGTAATCTCATACATTTGCTGAGAATCCATCTTTGCGCAAACACCATAAAGATGCAAAGAACAGGTACAGAACACTGGGGAGGCATTGGCCTTGAGGTATTATCGCTAGACTATTAATCCAGAAACTCAGCTAATGTTCTGGGGACCCAGATTCAAATCTCGCCACGTCAAGAGCTGGAGTTTGAATTCAAAAAAGGATTTGGAGTGGAGAGTCTAATGACGACCGTGAAGCCATTGTTGATTGTTGGAAAAACCCATCTGGCTCGCTAATGTCTTTTACAGAAGGAAATCTGTCATCCTTACCTGGTCTGACCTACATGTGACTCTAAAACCACAGCAATGTGGTTGATTCTTAACTGCTTCTGAGCAATTAGGGATAGGCAATAAATTCTGGCCTAACTAGGGACACCCACATTCACTGATTGAATAAAATAATGATTTCAGTTTGGCCCTATATAAAAACCAAAAGAACTGCAGATGCAGTAAATCAGAAGTTGATGGAGAAGCTCAGCAGGTCTGGCAGCATCTGTGAAGAGAAATCAGAGTTAACGTTTCGGGTCTGGCTGGGACCCAAAGAACAAAGAACAAAGAACAAAGAACAAAGAAAACTTACAGCCCAGGAACAGGCCCTTCGGCCCTCCAAGCCTGTGCCGATCCAAATCCACTGTCTAAACCTATCGCCCAATTCCTAAGGATCTGTATCCTTCTGCTCCCCACCTGCTCATGCATCTGTCCAGACGCACCTTAAATGAATCTACCGTGCCTGCCTCTACTACCTCTGCTGGCAACGCGTTCCAGGCACCTACCATCCTCTGTGTAAAGTACTTTCCCCGTGTATCCCCCTTAAACTTTTCTCCTCTCACCTTGAACGCGTGACCCCTCGTTATTGAATCCCTCACCCTGGGAAAAGGCTTATCTCTATCAACCCTGTCTATACCCTTCATGATTTTGAAGACCTCAATCAGGTCCCCCCTCAATCTCCTTTTTTCTAATGAAAACAATCCTAACCTACTCAACCTCTCTTCATAGTTAGCACCTTCCATACCAGGCAACATCCTCGTAAACCTTCTCTGTACCCTCTCCAAAGCTTCCACATCCTTTCGGTAATGTGGCGACCAGAACTGTACACAGTATTCTAAATGCGGCCGAACCAAAGTCTTGTACAATTTTAACATGACCTGCCAGCTCTTATACTCAATACCCCGTCCGATGAAGGCAAGCATACCATATGCCTTCTTGACCACTCTATCCACCTGTGCAGCCACCTTCAGGGTACAATGGACCTGAACTAACCCGAAACGTTAACTCTGATTTCTCTTCATAGATGCTGCCAGATCTGCTGAGCTTTTCCAGCAACTTCTGTTTTTTTTTCCAGTTTGGCACACCTGATCGCTTAATCACTCCCACGTACAAAGGTTTTGGGTTCAAACACTCTAGAAACGTAAGTATATACCCGAGACTGACATTGCAGTTCGATGCTGAGGGATTTGCGCTTTCAGAGCTGCCGTCTTTCAGATAACACATTAAAGGGAAATCCAGGCAAAAGTAAAATATTCCATTATACTTTTCAAAGAAGGGCAGGGGAGTTCACCCTGCTGTCCTGGTTCTTATCTAGTTGGGATGTCACATTGAGGTTGTATGGGATGCTAGTGACACCACTTTTGGACTACCGTGTACAGTTCTAGTCACCCTGCTTTAGGAAGGATATTGTTAAATTGGAGAGGGTTCAGAAAAGATTTATTGGTGTTGAGAACGGAGGGTTTGAGTTATAACGACAGGTTGGGACTTCTTTCACTGGACTGTAGAGCCTGAGGGTTGACCTTACAGAGGTTTATAAAATCATGAAAGGCATATTGTTAAGGTGAGAGGAGAAAGATTTAAAAGGGACTTGAGGGGTAACATTTTCCATACAGAGGATGGCTCGTGTCTGGAATGAGCTGCCAGAGGAAGTGGTAGATACTGGTACAGTTATAAAATTTAAAAGACATTTAGATAGGTACATGAGTGGTAAAGGTTTAGGGGAATATGGGCCAAACGCAGACAAATGGGACTAGTTTAGTTTGGAAAACCTGGTCTGCATGAACAAGTTGGATTGAAGGATCTGATTCTGTGCAGTATGACTTTCTATAATAAAATCCAATTGCTATTGAAGAAAGGCGAGAGGGAGAAGCCAGGCAATCAAAGAAGTTTACTTAACATCTGCTGTCAAGAAATTTCTAGACTCTATAATTAAGGAGAGGATAAGTGAACACATTGAAAATTTTCAGCGAACCAGAGAGAGGCAGCACGGATTTATAAGGAGTAGGTCAGGCCTGACAAATCCAAATGAATATTTTAAACAGCTGACTGAAATAAATGACAGTGTTAGGGTGTAGAAGGAGGCCATTCAGCTCATTGTGTCCACACTGGTTCTCCAAACAAGCATCATGCCTTAGTGCCATTATCCTACCTTTCCCCGTAGTCTTACAAATTAGATCATCATTTAAATAACAACAATAATCCAATGCCCTTTCAAATACCTCATTTGACTCTACTTCTATTAGACTTGTGGCAGTGTATTCCAGACCCAAACATATAGTGAAATAGCCGTACGTATGATTTGTATGCATTCGCAGAGGGAATGTGATAATACTCTTCTTACAAGAATTTAGCTAAATTTTAATAAATAGAATTATTGACTTGTTTAAGAAACATCCTAGCAACCAGGCGAGGAGAGTGGGGAATAATGGACAGGTACTTCCATTGACAGAGTCTGGCTCAGTGGTATCCAGAAAGAATGTGTGTTGGAAGTTTACCTATTCACCATAGTTACCAAAGACTTCGATGATGAGATATAAAGACACAGATGCAAATTTGCTGATGCCACAAAGATAGCTAGTGGTGTAATGGTAATGTCTCCAGTCCAGCAATCCAGAGGCTCAGGCCCAAATGCCCCAGAGTCAAGTCTAAATTCAATTAATTAATAAATTTGGAATAAAAAGACTAGCTTCAGTCACAGTGATCATGAAATGGCAATTCTACCATTAAAAACCTTCAGGTAAAGAAATTTGATGTTCTTATCTGGTCTGGCCTGTAAGCGACTGCAGATCCGCGGAAATTTGGTTAACTCTTAGCTGTCCTCTGACAAGGCCCAGTAAACCACCTCAACCAAGTAGCATCAAACTAGGCAAAGGAAACAATGAAGGTGCACATTACCCAGTGGACCCAGCAAATCCTCCTCACCAACAGCTGGAAAATTGGAAGAGCTGCACTAAGTCTACTGTGGTGTTCCTTGCCTTGCCACAGTGCCTACATGGCACAGGTCCTCAATTCACTGCAGGCTGTTTCTAAACTTCCTGAGGTCATGACGCAATTGCTTTACCACTTTAGCCAATTGCCAGAAACACATTAGTGCGGTAATTCTGCCTCAAAATGTCTTCAAATCCACATATTACTTAAGATCTTCTGATGTGGTTTACTGACAACAGCCAGGACTTGTACTGGTATAGTCTCTTCATATGGAAGAATATCCAAACTCACTTTGAGTTGCATCGGAACCAAAATAGCTACAAATTCAAAACAGGGCATATTTGCAGAGGCGACTAAAGCTTTGTCGAAGCAATGGGTTTTACAGAGGGTCCTAAAGGATGGAAATCAAGTGCAAATGCTCAGAGAATATTTGAGAAAGAATGCAAAGATATGCAGACCCCAGAACCCAAAGGCAAAGCCACCGATGTTGGGATAAAGGGAAATCCGTGGGTTGAAGATAAGCACCGGGATAGTAGCAGATATAAGCAACGTTAAAGCCATGAAAATGTTTAAGTGTGCAGATGATTCATTTTTAAAATTGATGATCTGGGGAAACCGGGAGCCACTGTAACTCAATTGCTCAGTAATTTGCAGTTTGAATGGTCACACTTCATTTAGAGTGGAGTTTTTTTTTAGGGTCAAGCATGCAAAAATGTGCAATTATACAGGTAACATACTATTCCAGCCCTATCAAGGGAAATATAATGAAACCTAGCCCAGACAGCATAGGGAACAATGAGATATTCCAGCAACTGTACAGCATGGATTACAGTGAGGTATTCCAGTGGCGGCACAGTGTGGATCACATTCAGGTACTGCAGTGACAGTACAGTGTGAATCATAGTGAGGTATTTCAGTGACTGTACAGCATGGATTACAGTGAGCTACCTCAGTGACAGTACAGTGTGGATCCTAGTAAATATTTCAGTGACAGTACAGCGTGGGTTACAGCGAGTTATGCTAATGATTATATAGTGCAGATTAAGGCTTCCCAGTATCTGTACAGTGTTATTTTAAAAATTCCAAAAGGTGTATGATAAAGTATCACACAGCAGGCTTGTCAACAAAATGAAACTCCAAAGAATAAAAGAGACAGTGATATTGTGGTACGTAATTGGTGGCGTCAAAAAACAGTGTAATGGTTAACTCTTGTTTTAAGGACCTGAGAAATTTGTGCTGTAGATGATTGGAACTACATAATGACCTAATGGAAACGGAGACACAGTGTAATGACACCTTCCCTCTAATACAGCCTTTCCCACCTGGCAACGTGATGATGAGTGTGACATTTTTCATTATCTTCACCTGGACATCTACTCTGCTGTCACATTCCCCTTCTTTGAGCATTTCACTTTGTTCCAATCTCTCACCTCTTTCAAAAGTATCACTGCTGTCTTATCCTTCTTAAGTCTCTCCACAACAACATTTGTTGTCACATGGTCTCATTCATCCCATTATCCCAATCTCAGAGAAGACCATCTCTCATCTCTTCCTTGTATCACCGCCCCCCACCCGCCCCCACCACACACACACATCATCCACATCCCTAATCAAGCTCCTTCTGTATCTGTCCCTGGACAAACCTATCCCCCAATTTACTAACAACTGCACTTTCCAAATCCCAACTCTCAATCCCAAATCCCAATCCTCAGATCCTCTGTTCACCACAACATTTCGGCAGCAACCGGTTTACACAACCACAGCCTCGCCTCCTCCTTTGGCGTCTTAGTCCCAGTAAAGCCATTCCTCCCCCTCACCCTGGCCATTCCCCTTGCTACAACTCTCATTTCCATTCATGTCATCCAAGGGATATAGACGTGCAAAGATCTGGCAGGTAACTGATCTCTCATCCACTACCTGATCTAGCTGGGTCACTGAAACCTTTCCCGGATTCTCCTCCCAGCTGCTAAAGCTGCCAACTGTTCCAGGACCGTCATGCAATGTAAAAGTAATCCCCATTTTCTTAAAGACCCCTCCCAACCCCTCCATCCTCACCTCCAAAAACAAGTGCAAGAAAATCATGGAGCTTCTTGGTCGCTAAAATGGAGATGATCTGATCAGCTGCCTCAGCCATGTGCCTCCATTCCACTAGGCCGCCTGGACAAATCTCCTTTAATGCTCCTCCCTGCCCGAGCCCTGAATTCACAGCTTTCTCCAGTTTCTGTCCTCTCTCTCCTCATGTCCTTTCGGAGTTCACCTTGTCCAAGAGAGCCCCCTCCTGTTCCCTCGATCCCATTCCCACCTTCCCCTCCTGTTCCCCATGGTCACTGAGATTGAAAACCATTCCCTCTCTTCAGATGTTGTCCCCTTCTCCTTTCAATCTGTCGTCATCACCCTCACCCTCTTCAAAACAATATTCCTTTATCCCTGTGTCCTTGCAAATCAATCTCCAAGCTCCCTTTTTCCAAATCCTCATCACCTCCCTAATCCATTCCCATCTTTCCCAAAACAGAGAATCACAACAATCTGGTTTCTACCCTTGCCACATTTTAGATAAGGTTCCTATCAAAACCACACTTGATCTCCCATGTGACTGCGACTGTGACTGTGGTAAAACCCACTCCCCGGTCTTTTTAACCTATATGCAGCATTTGACACAGCTGACCACAGAAACCTCCCAAAGTCAAGCAACATCTTGGTTTTAAAATGTTCATTCTTATTTTCAAATCGCTCCAATGCCTCACCGTTCCATATCTCTGTAATCTGCTCTAGCCCCATAACTCTCCAAGGTATTTCCATTCCTTCAATTCTGGCCCCTCGTGAAATCCCAACCATAACGGCACCACTATTAGTGAGCGGCCTTCAGGTGGCTAGGCCCCAAGATCTGCAATTCCGCACTTCTACCTCAGTTTAGTCTTTTAAGGTGCTCCACAAAACCTGCTGCTATAAACCAAGCCTTTGGTGATCTGACTTAATATCTCCATATCTCTTAATATCTCCATAATATCTCCATGGAGCGGCACGGTGGCTCAGTGGTTAGCACTGCAGCCTCACAGCACCAGGGACCCGGGTTCGATTCCAGCCTCAGGTGACTGTCTGTGCGGAGTTTGCACATTCTCCCCGTGTCTGCGTGGGTTCCCTCTGGGTGCTCCGGTTTCTTCCCACAGTCCAAAGATGTGCAGGCTAGATGGATTGGCCATTCTAAATTGCCCATAGTGTTCAGGGGTGTGTGGGTTATAGGGGGATGGGTCTGGGTGGGATGCTGCGAGGGTCAGTGTGGGCCGAAGGGCCTGTTCCCACACTGAAGGAATTCTAAGTGACTCAAGGTCAATGGTTTTCAACTGGTGTGCCATGGGAGGTGTCCAAGGGTGTCACAAAATTTTGTATACAGGTAATGCAGATCAATGTAAAGCAAGCAATCCTAAACAATGTTCTATCCAACTAAAATTACAACCCATAAAATTTGGGAAAATTCTCCTCATGTTATTTTCGCTTGGCTTCTGTTTTTTCCCCAAAGGCAAGTCTCAAGGTGTTCAAGGCCTTTCCAGATGGTCCTCCTCCATTTTGGGCAGTCTTGGGCCAGTGATTCCCAGATGTCAGTGGGAATGCTGCACTTCACCCGTGAGGCCTTCAGGGCATCACTATAGCATTTCCTCAGTCCACCTGGGGCTCCAGCACCCGCTGTTTTTGGTCTTTCAATTCTAAAATGTCAACGTTCGAAACAGAGGTGGCCAGAGGGAAGAATTGAGATGACATGATCATTTTTACTAGTGACCATAGAAACCAGCAACAGTATTCAAGCTTGTTTTCACCCCAGAACAATAGGCTCTGCCCACACCAGCTGGCCCAGGTTTTCACACCAACCTAGCGAATTGTCATTTACTTGAATATTTCTCAATCCATGAAATTTTATTTATGCATTACTTCAATTATTTAATAAAAATTATACTTTTAAAAACATTGCTACAAATATGAAATGTCCTGTGCAAAATTCAGAGTCCTGAATTGAGTGCAGCGAGTGGCACAGATTTAAGGCCATGAATCGTTAGATACAATTGAGCTGAGCAGATTTTCAAAATGTATGCACTCACAGTTGTATTTTTTTTCTTCGGTGGATTTGAATCAATTTGATTTTTGTCTCTTTGCGTTCTGCAAGTTAACAGTCATACACATTGACGGTTGATTATCTGGAAATTGTTCTGAGGAAGGATCACTGAATCCGAACCCGAACCGAGATGACCCTTCTCTGATTTCTCTCCACAGATGCTGCCAGGCCTGCTGAGCTTTTCCAGCAATATCTGTTTTTGTCTCTGATTTTATCAGGAGATTGTTACCGTACTCTCCAATCGTTGCTACTTTTGATTTTGTAAAGGAAGAGGGGTGAGACTCTAAGTCACACAGATCAGTTCATGGGTAAGCCGACAGCCGTTTATGAACGGCCAGTAGGTTAGTGAGGAGCAGGGGAGTAGCTCCATGCAGCTAAAGTGCTGCGGTAGCTGGCTCCATGAAACTGGGACTCAGAGAAGTCCCGGGAGTGGTTTGATAGCTTCTTGCTGCTGGGCAGATGGAGCTCACAGAAACCTACTGAGAACCGACTGACTCGCTGTACATCAGCTTTGGCTCAGGGAAGTCACATGGAAGTTGCCTGCTCAGGATGTGGACGAGGAAAAGCCTGCTGGTAGCTGCTGTCTGTTAGTGAAGCTGGCAGTTGGGAGAAAGGAAGGCACATGGGGCAGGAGGAGTTTCAGCTCAGAGCAGCTATAAAGCTGGAATTTAGACATCAAAGTGCAGCCTTTCGAATTCAGTGGGCCACAGTTTCTGTAGAAGAATAGAATAGAATCCCTACAGTGTGGAAACAGGCCCTTTGGCCCAACAAGTCCACACCAACCCTCGCAGCATCCCACTCAGACCCATCCCCCCATAACCCACACACCCCTGAACACTATGAGCAATTTACCATGGCCAATCCAACATAGCCTGCACATCTTTGGACTGTGGGAGGAAACCGGAGCACCCGGAGGAAACCCACGCAGACACGGGGAGAATGTGCAAACTCCACACAGACAGTCACCTGGGGTTGGAATCGAACCCGGGTCCCTGGTGCTGTGAGGCTGCAGTGCTAAGCACTGAGCCACCGTGCCGCCCTAAGGTACTGAAAAATAGGGAGAAGAGTATGGGTTAAGGTTGTCAGGTTGGAGCAGCTTTACATATAGAGATTGTTTGCTTTGCAAATTATTTATAGTAAAAATCTGTTCTATTTGCTTGAAGATCATGAAATCTTGTGGCTTTAGTCTCTTAGTACGCAACATCAATGTCAAATTTCACCTTATTCAAATAAAACATTACTGGTCACTAACTGAATTGTAACCAAATTAGGGGCTCTGCTTGGGATCATAACAAGGACGGGTACGTACAGTCTAGAAAGCAGCAGTTAGAAGTGCGGTGGAGACAGAGTTAATTGAGGTCCTCAAAAGATTAATTATCTGGAAAAAAGAATGTGCAGGGCTATGGGGAAGTGGAATTGGTTGTTCTTGTAGAGAGGTGGCACTGACAAGATGGGCTGAATGGCCTTCTTCAACACTAGACCATCGCATGGTTCTATAACTGCATAGTGTGGATTACCTGAAGTGCATTCATAAACCAATTCACACGCACTTTGGAACACAGCACAATACAGAACATAAATTAGCCATTTCTAAATACATGCAAACATTTCCATGTCAGATCTTTAAAGTTAAGCTAATACGGTATTTTATTCACAAATCGGGGATCCTACTGTATCTGACTGACACAGGCAGCTCATCTATGCTCAGTCCTTCATTACCAATCTACACCCAACTGTCTCAGCTGTAATGTGTTATTCAGAGGGAATGCACACAGCAAGCATCACAATTAGTCCAAGGTTCCGACAAGGTTATTCATTTATACTCAGAAGGAACCAAACGCTGTGGAAAATAAAATTCCACATCTGCTACTGCTTACAGTTATAAATTGGTTGAAACTGTTGTTAACCAGGCAGAATAAAAGTTACCGTCAAAAACATCTATGAAAATGCAAGCCTTTTCATTAAACTGCAGTTCTGTCAGCATCTGAAAAAAAACATTTTTGATTGAGAACTTAGTTCTGACAAGGTGTCTCAACTCGACAATGACATTTCCCTTCTCTTTCCAGATGCTGAATGACCTGCTGTGTAGTTCCAGTGTCTTTTGCTTTTAGCTGCAGTTGCCAGAAATTGCAGTTATTTCTTTTCATCTTCACGGCTTGCCTTAATAGCCTGAATTTTCAATGCAAAGAACAACCATGTTATTATAAAGCAATATTCTCATGCTCAGCACATCACAAACAGTGAACATCAAGAGAAATAACAAGGTGTGGGGCTGGATGAACACAGCAGGCCAAGCAGCATCATTGGAGCAGGAAAGCTTGACGTTTCAGGCCTCGACCCTTCATCAGAAATGGGGGAGGGGAAGAGGGTTCTGAAATAAATAGGGAGAGAGGGGGAGGCGGATAGAGGATGGATAGAGGAGAGGATAGGTGGAGAGGAGGCAGACAAGTCGAAGAGGCGGGGATGGAGCCAGTAAAGGTGAGTGTAGGTGGGGGGGTAGGGAGGAGATAGAGAGCTCCTTCTGTAGGCAGAAATAGCAGCCAATGTGCACACAGTAAGGGCCCATAAAGAAAGGAGATGAATGACTAGTTAATCAGGTATGTCAGTCCTGTACTTTGGTTTCTTTTCTTTGTATTTATCTTTTTTTCTCCTTCATATTCTCATTTTATAGGTCACAAATCCATTTCCATTTTCATTGAGTATTTCAACTGAAATCTCGCATTTTCCCTTTCAGATACATTAAGGATTAATATCAGAGATATTGATACTCCTCTGAATCCTATTCTGACTGTATCATGCAAAAAGCCCACTGTACTTTCTTTTATTCTTTCATGAGATGTGAACATCACCATCAAAGCTGCATTTGATGCCCATCCCTGCTCTTGAATTGATTGGCCCTCTAAATATTTCAGAGGGTAGTTAAGAGATAATCTCATTGTTGTGGGTCATGTTGGCCAAATTAGGTAAGGAAGGCAGATTTCCTTCCCTACAGGACATTGGTGAATCAGGTAGGTTTTTGCAAACAGTGACTCTGTTGTCAGGATAAAAGCACATCATTTTCTTCTAAACACTAGGTTCCATCCTCTTTCAATGCTGCCCTCCCACAGTGCTGAATTGGAAATTAGGCAATCAGTCTTCGCAGCACATTAAGTAAAGCAGAGGCCAGGCGCCAACTCTCCGACAGCTCCTCCTACCGCCCCCTTGATCATGACCCCACCCCCGACCACCAAACCATCCAGAACCTCATCACCTCAGGTGACCTCCCACCCACAGCATCCAACCTCATCGTTCCCCAACCCTGCAGCGCCCACTTCTATCTCCTTCCCAAAATCCACAAACCTGACTGCCCTGGTCGACCCATTGTCTCCGCCTGCTCCTGCCCCAACGAACTTATCTCCACCTACCTCGACTCCATTTTCTCTCCCTTGGTCCAGGAACTCCCTACGTACGTCTGTGACACCACCCACACCCTCCACCTCCTCCAAAACTTCCAATTTCTTGGTCCCCAATACCTCATCTTTAACATGGACGTCCAGTCCCTATATACCTGCATTCTCCATGCAGATGGCCTAAAGGCCCTCCGCTTCTTCCTGTACCGCAGACCCGACCAGTCCCCCTCCACTGACACCCTCATCCGCTTAGCCGAACTCGTTCTCACCCTCAACAACTTTTCTTTCAAGTCCTCCCACTTCCTACAGACTTTGGGGGGGGGGGCATGGGTACCTGCATGGGCCCAAGCTATGCCTGCCTCTTTGTAGGTTACGTGGAACAATCCCTCTTCCGTACCTACACTGGCCCTAAACCCCACCTCTTCCTCCGCTACATTGATGACTGTATCGGCGGCGCCTCATGCTCCCACGAGGAGCTCGAACAGTTCATCCACTTCACCAACACCTTCCACCCCAACCTTAAGATCACCTGGACCATCTCTGATACCTCTCTCTCCTTCCTGGACCTCTCTGTTTCCATCTCTGGCAACCACCTAGAAACCAATATCCATTTCAAGCCCACCGATTCCCACAGCTACCTAGAATACACCTCCTCCCACCCACCTTCCTGCAAAAATGCCATCCCCTATTCCCAAATCCTTCACCTCCACCACATCTGCTCCCAGGATGAGGCATTCCACTCCCGTACATTCAGATGTCCTCATTTTTCAAGGACCGCAACATCCCCCCCTCGACCGTGTCTCCCGCATTTCTCGCAACTCGTCCCTTACACCCCCTCGCCGCAATAACAACCAAAACAGAATCCCCCTCGTCCTCACGTACCACCCCACCAACCTCCGGATCCAATGTATCATCCTCCGACACTTCCACCATCTGCAGTCTGACCCCATCACCAAAGACATTTTTCCCTCCCCACCCTTATCTGCTTTCCGGAGGGACCACTCTCTCCAGGACTCCTTGTCTGCTCCACACTCCCCTCCAGCCCCACCACACCCGACACTTTTCCCTGCAACCGCAGGAAGTGCTACACCTGCCCCTACACCTCCCCCCTCACCCCCATCCCAGGACCCAAGACGACTTTCCACATCAAGCACATGTTCACCTGCACATCCGCTAATGTGGTATACTGTATCCGCTGTTCCCGTTGTGGCCTCCTCTATATCGGGGAAACCAAGTGGAGGCTTGGGGACTGCTTTGCAGAACACCTACGTTTGGTTCACACTAAACAACTGCACCTCCCAGTCGCGAACCATTTCAACTCCCCCTCCCAGTCCTCAGACGACATGTCCATCCTGGGCCTCCTGCAGTGCCACAATGATGCCACCCGAAGGTTGCAGAAACAGCACCTCATATTCCGCTTGGGAACCCTGCAGCCCAATGGTATCAATGCGGACTTCACAAGCTTCAAAATCTCCCCCTACCACATCCCAAAGCCAGTCCAGCTTGTCCCCGCCTCCCGAACCTGTCCTTCCTCCCACTTATCACCTCCTCCCACCTCAAGCCCCACCCCCATCTCCTACCTACTAACCTCATCCCGCCCCCTTGACCTGTCCGTCCTCCCTGGACTGACCTATCTCCTCCCTAACTCCCCACCTACACCCACCTTTACTGGCTCCATCCCCGCCTCTTTGACCTGTCTGTTTGCTCTCTACCTATCTTCTTCTCTATCCATCTTCTATCCGCCTCCCCCTCTCTCCCTATTTATTTCAGAACCGCCTTCCCCTCCCCCATTTCTGAAGAAGGGTCTAGGCCCGATACATCAGCTTTCCCGCTCCTCTGACACTGCTTGGCCTGTGTTCATCCAGCTCTACTCCTTGTTATCTCAGATTCTCCATCATCTGCAGTTCCTACTACCTCTGCCACAACAATAGTATGTTTAATTGCATAAAGAGAAAAAGGACTTGGTGTCACAGGGGTCCATGAAATTTTTATAACATTGTAACAGTGGCCTCAGAAGTAGCAACACCTACTTTAAATCATTGTGTTACTTCTTCAAAGAGGAATACGGTAGATATCACTTCACACTGAGCAATATTTCTCTCCCAATGCGAACATACACGCAATCATATGAATTAGGAGTAAGTCACTCAGTCTCTCAATTCTGTGTCACCATTCAATAGAATTATAACTGAGCTAATTACTCCACATTCCTGCCACTGTCAGATAACCTTCCACACCCATTGCTTACCAAAGAATCTATCCCGACCATAAAAATATTCAAATATTCAGCTTCCAGTGTATTTTCAAAAAGGGTTCCAAAGACTCACGGCCCTCTATGAGAAAGAATTTCCGCTCATCTCCATCATAAGTGGGCGACCCTTTATTTTTAAAAGTGGCCCCTAGTTCTAGATTCTTCAGCTAGATGGAGCATCTTTCCACATTCACCCTGTCGAGATCCAACAGGATTTTGTGTGTTGCGATCATGTTCAACCTCTCACCTTTTAAATTCTGGCAGATACAAGCCTAGCATGTCCTGTGTTTCCTCGGACATCAAAATGGGTTATCTGGTCATTAAGACAGTCATACCTGTTGCAGCTTGCTGTGTACAAATTAACAGATGTGTTTCCCGCATTCCAACAGCAGCCAAGTCTCAGACAGAAGTTCACCTGCACATCCGTCAATGTGGTCTATCGCATCCGCTGCTCCCGATGTGGCCTCTTCTACAGCAGTGAAACCAAGCAGAGGCTTGGAGACTGCATTGTAGAGCACCTGCACTCTGTTCACAACAAATGACAACACCTTCCAGTCGTGAACTATTTCAACTACCCCTCCCACTCCCCGGGCGACATGTCCATCCTGGGCCTCCTCCAGTGTCACAACGACACCACCAGGGAACTGCAGGAACAGCATCTCATATTCTGCCTCGGGAGCCTGCAGCCCAATGGTCTCAAGGTGGACTTTACCAGATTCAAAATCTCCCCACCCCCAGCCTCATCCCACATCCAACCCTCCCTCTCATCCCCACCTCCTTGACCTGACACAACCTGTCCATCTTCTCTCCCACCTATCCGCTCCTCCCACCTCACTGACCAATCCCCACCACTGCCTACCTGCACTCACCTATCACCACCCCTCCTCTCTCTATTTATTTCAAAGCTCCCTTCTCCGTCCCCTGACCTGAAACGTTAACTTTCCTGCTCCTCTGATGCTGCCTGGCCCACTGTGCTCATCCAGCTCCACACTGTGTTGTCTCTGACTCCGGCATCAGCAGTTCTTACTATCTCTCAAGAGAATTTTGTTGGTTGGGAAACGCTCTGGAGACGTGCTGAAGCCATGAAATGCGCATGACCAATACATTCACTTCCTTGAAAAAGGCTGTTACATACAGTTGGCAAGTTACTAAGCAGATCCTGTATTCGCTAACCTTCAAATCGGGGGGCACCTACTGCTGTGTGTGAGCACGTATCCTGTGAGTGCTCATGCACTGTGCGCCCTAAGTCCTGAGGAAACGCTCTGCCTAAGCTACAGGGTTGAACAGCATACATGCATAATGAAGAATTTATTGGGACCAAGCGCTTGAAAAGCAGGGCTGCGTTACACTGCAAAACAGAATTCAAGTCCACGCTCAGTGAGAGCTTCACTTCAGATAAGCACATTCCATAAAACTCTGACCTGCTGATTACTAATGCTCCATGTTTATACAACCAGTTTAAGCCCAATTGACTTTTCATTAATATTTCTGTTAGGTTTCCTCATTCCATTAGATCTCAGGCATTCCTTCAGACTACATTAGAGGATAACAGGCCAGACAACAACTAAATTTTAAAGGGCACATTGCCAGGTAATATTCTAGGTTACAGCATGAACTCAAATCATGGCCAGTATTCAGAGACAGGTGCATTGTACGGTTCAATATCCAATTTTTTTAAACTTTAAGCTAGCATTCTAATCAACCTGCTCAGAGATGTTATTACACAATGCTGGAGCAGATGGGAATTGAACCAGAGTCTCCAGGTCTAGGGGTGGGGACACTACCACTGCACCACAGGAGGATTGTTCGGTTTGCTATTCAAAAGTCTTGAAGTGTTATACAGGGGATGGTAGCATAGTGGTAATGTTAATGGACAGGTTACCTAGAGGCCAGACTAGTGATCCAGAGGTATAAGTTTAAATACACTGCAAAAGCTGGGGTAATTTATATTAAAATTCATTAAAAACTTGGAATGAAAATGCCAATTCATACTGGATCATGAAATTATATGACAACAATAAACCCATCCAGTTCACTAATGGTCTTTAGGGAAGGATATCTGTCATCCCTACGTGGTCAGGCCTTCATATGTCTGCGATGTGTTTAATTCTAAAACTGCCTATTGAAATGGCCTAGAAAGTCATTCAACCACAAGTGGCTAACTAGCATCAAGGACAAATCAAGATTGCAAATAAATGCGGATCTTAAACATAATGCCAATATCCCAAGAACAATTGTGGATTTTTACAGCATATCATCCACAAAAGCAAATTTCTCACCAGTCCTTGTGCTCCCAACACAACAGATGCTACAGCCAACCCATTCAGTACAGCAGTGAAGAAAGATCTTCACAGTATCACAAAACCGTAACAGCAGATAGGAAGCCACTTGGTCTTTTGCATCAATGCTAGGACTCCACAGGAGCAATTTACCTTGTGTCACTTTTGATGCCCAGTGAGATCCTAAATGGTTTTTGTCTTAAACTGTCTTAATCCCTTTAATTTTATAGAATAGAAGCTTATAGAATCCCTACAGTGCGGAAACAGCCCTTCAGCCCAATAAGTCCACACTGACCCTCAGAGCAGCCCAGATACATTCCCCCATAACCCACCTAATCTACACATCCCTGAATATTACGGGTAATTTAGCATGGCCAATCCACCTAGCCTGCACATCTTCGGACTGTGGGAGGAAACTGGAGCACCCGGAGGAAACCCACGCAGACACAGGGAGAATGTGCAAACTCCACAGACAGTCACCCGAGGCTGGAATCGAACCTGGGTCCCTGGTGCTGTGAGGCAGCAATGCTAACCACTGATTTTCTTTCAAATTGGACTCTTTCTGTATTTTAATTGACTGCTATTGAACAGAGACCTGGCAAGTTGGCTGCTTTGAGAAAAGACCAGCCATTATCAGGACAAAAGCAGGCTCAACATTTCTCTGATTGTCACAACTCCCATTTTTTGAACAATGCAGCGAAGCTAACATAAAGGACAATGCATCTGCATAGCTGGTTTTAGTTTGAAAGATTGACTTGGTCATACAGTCATAGAGCTGTACAGCAAGGAAACAGGCCATTTGGTCCAACTCGTCCATGCCAACCAGATATCCTAAATTAATCTAGACCCAGTTATCACCATTTGGCCCAAATCCCTCTAAACGCCTCCTACTCATATACCTATCCAGGTACCTCTTAAATGTTCTAATTGCACCAGCCTCTACCACTTCCTCTGGCAGCTCATTCTATATGCTCACGACCCTCTGTGTGAACAAGTTGCCCCTTAGGTCCTTTCTCCTCTCACCTTAAGCCTATGCCCTCTAGTTTTGGACCTCTCCACCCCAGGAAAAAGACTTTGTCTATTTACCCTTACCATGCCCCTCATGATTTTAGAAACCTCTATAAGGTCATCCTTCTCCCTCCAACGCTCCAGGGAAAATAGCTCCAGCCTATTCAGCCTTTCCCTGTACCTCAAACCCTCAAACTTTGGCAACTTCCTTGTAAATCTTTTCTGAACCCTTTCATGTTTCATAACATCCTTCCTGTAGCAGGGAGGCCAGAATTGCATGTAGTATTCCAAAAGTGGCCTAACCATTGTTCTGTATGGCCATAACATTACCTCCTAACTCCTATACTCGATGCACTGATTAATAAAGGCAAGCATACCAAATGCCTTCTTCACTATCACATCTACCTGCGACCTCCATTTTGAAGGAACTATGAACCTGCACCCCAAGATCTCTTTGTTCAGCAACACTCCTCAGGACCTTACCATTAAGTGAATGAGTCCTGCCTTTATTTGCCTTTCCAAAATGCAGCACCTCACAGTTATCTAAATTAAGCTCCATCTGCCACTCTTGGCCCACTGGCCCATCTAATCAAAATCCCATTGTACTCTGAGGTAACTTCCTTCGCTGTCCACTACACCTCCACTTATCGTGTCACCTCCAAACTTACTAACCATACCTCCAATGTTCACATCCAAATCATTTATATAAATGACAAAAAGCTGTGGACCCAGCAACAATCCTTGTGGCACACCACTGGTCACAGGCTTCCAAGTCTGAAAAGCAACCTGCCACTACCACTCTGTCTTCTACCTTCGAGCCAGTTCTGTATCCAAATGGCTAGTTCTCCTTGTATTCCATGTGATCTGACCTTGTTAACCAGTCAACCATGAGGAACCTTGTCGAACACCTTACTGAAGTCCATATAGATCTCATCCACTGCTCTGCCTTCATCAATCCTCTTCATTACTTCTTAAAAAAAATCTCAATCAAGTTAGTGGGACATGATTTCCCATACACAAAACCATGCTGACTATCCCTAATCAGTCCTTGCCTTTCCAAATACATGTAAATCCTGTCCCTCAGGTTTCCTCCAACAATTTGTCCACCACTGATGTCAGGCTCACCGGTCTACAGTTCCCTGGCTTTTCCTTACCACCTTTCCTAAATAGTGGTACCATGTTAGCCAACCTTCTGGCATCTCACCTGTGGCTACCGATGATACAAGTATCTCAGTAAAAGGCTCAGCAATCACTTCCTTAGCTTCCCTCAAAGTTGCTAATGACTGTACAGTTATTTGCTACAAAACACAACAGTTTTTGATCAGGCACATCAAATCTACCTCTTTAGATGGGAAACTCAATCCAATACCCCAATCACACAATTTAAACATGCAGGATTTTGTATAATTTGAATAGAACAGTTTTGACATTTGTAATCTGTTTGTTTATAACACCAGGAGAAGGTATATCACAACCAGCGCCACGTTTGACTAATGCCAGCCAACGATTTCAATTCCTCTCAGAAATCTGATTTCTGGAAAGAATCCTCTATTTCTCCTGCAATTCCCAGTTTACAACAGCTGCATAGTTGTACCAGAACGCCTGCAAAAGGACCTTCTGTGCAAGGCCAAGAAAACGGTCACTGGACCCTGATTCACTTGAACAAGTGCCAATACCTTTAAGCAATGAGTAATTTGTGACCCTCTATTTTCCCTTATTGGATGCAGGTTTGTGAATGCATGTTATGAACTGTTCTATTTTGTGTTAATGCTGCAGAATTTGGTGCGGATCACTTTAGACTGGACATCACAGATTTTGGAGAAACGCCATCACTAGCCATTTTCAATAGAAAATTAAAGAAAAATTAAAAACTACCTTCAAAAAGGAGGAACTTCAAATAATTCAATTCACCTTCACCTGTAATCCACAACACACTCCTCTGTTTTCTTCCTTCCTTGTGAAGGATTCTTTTCCTGCAGCGACAGAAATGGTCCAGGGTCCAAAGAAGGACCCGAAATGCCTGGTCGCACCCAGCATTGAATGCTGGATAAACTAAGAGGACATGAGCTCCCTGTCCATCTATTGGTCCCCAAAAGCTCTGGGAGTGTCTCCTTCTCATTATTTTCCTCAGAAATCACATGAAGTATGCTTTGACTGGTGATGAGGTGAAAAATATCAGCGTGCGGAGATTCATCAAAATTGATACCAAATTCCGTACTGAAGTGACCTACCCCCATCTGGGATGCATGACGTGGTCAGCATTGATAAGACAAGTGAACATATCCATGATGATCCATGACACCAAAGGTCATTTTGCTGTGCATGGAATTATAGCTGAGGAGGCTAAGTATAAGCTGAGTAAAATAAGGGAGATTCGAGCGGACATCAAGGGAATCCTTTACCCTGTTACACATGACACATGAGACATTCCTCTGATTAAGGTCAATGACACTGTGCATATTGATGTAGAAACTGGCAAGATTACAGACTTCACCAAGTTTGATACAGGTAACTTGTGTACGGTTACTGGTGGTGTTGACATCAATCATATTGGAGTTATTGCTAATCATGATAGGCACCCTGGTTCTTTTGATCAAAGACAGAAGTTGCTGGAAAAGCTCAGCAGGTCTGGCAGCATCTGTGAAGAGAAAATCAGAGAAGGGTCACCGGACCCGAAACATTAACTCTGACTTTCTCTTCACAGATTTACAGAATCCACAGTTGTTTTGTTTTTCATCTGGTTCTTTTGATGCTGTTCCTGTAAAGGATGCTAATGGCAATAGTTTCACTACCAGGCTTTCCAACATTTTTGTTATTGGAAAAGGTATGGGTTTCCCTGTCTTGCAGAAAGGGTATCCACTTTACTACCGCTGAAGAGAGAGACAGAAGACAGGCTGCAAAATAGAGTAACAACTAAACGTCTGAGAACTGTACAGTGGTTACACCACCTCCAAACAATAAGTAAAAAGTTTTCTTTATATCAAAACAAACAATTTAATTCCCCTTTTCAGGCCTCAATCGAACCTGCTTCCACGAAATTCTTAGACATTGCATTCTGGATCATAACCACTTGGAGTGTAATAACACTTTTTATCCTGATGCTGTGGCTTCTTCTGCCAATGACCATGAAGACGTGCCCTCGTGTTTTAGATCCTACCATCAACGGGAACATCTCTCCCCTCATCTGTCCACACACCTAGTGATTTTGAAACTTCTAATCAAATCTCTTCTCAACCTTCTTCAAGGAGAACATCCAATTTTTCCAAACTACTAAATAACTAAATTATGAAGTATGCATCTTTTCCCATGCTGTTCTTGTCCTGAAAATATTTGATAAGGACAAAATTTAGGGAGATTTACTCTGTATCTAACCCCATGCTGTACCTCTCCTGGGAATATTTGATGGGGACAATATAGAGGAAGCTTTACACTGTATTTATCCCCAAACTCATGCCTGTCCTGGGAGTATTTGATAGGGACAATGTAAAGAGAGCTTTCCCCAATATCTAACCCCATGCTGTACCATTCCTGGGTGCATATGATGGACAATGTAAAGGAGCTTTGCTCTGTATTTAAACACATGCTGTACCTATCCTGGGAGTGTTAAATGGGGAGAGTATAGCGGGAGCTTTAATCTGCATCTAACCCGGTAATGTACTTTCCAAGTGCATTTAATGAGGATATGATAAAGTACCATTTTAGGCACTCAAGTGTTTCATTCTTCATTGCTGTGACAATCACAAAATTATCAGCAAAAAAAAAGCAAACTAGCTTTCAGTCAGTTTTTCATACAAATTAAAATTGAGAGTGAACTAAAGAAGAAAAGCTTTGAAATGTAAATGCACTGAACACCGTCTTGCAAGCTTACTATACTGTCTGCCTGATTATGGAGTATAATGACTGCTGAAACAGCTTTATACTGAGCAAGGAACATAAATTATAGTCAACATTTAGAAAGAAGAAACAGCATATTAAAATAAACTCAGCTGCAATATGCTAAAAATAAAACGAGTTAAATTTTCAAGATTGGTAATTTCAACAATTCATCATAAATTCATACATTATGCAGTAAAATCATTAGAAAATGAATGCAGTCAGCCTGCCACTGCCTTTAGCACAGTTTAATTATCAGAATTGAGACAGAGAGCGCATCCAACTAAAATGATTTTGTGGTTGCAGGGCAATTTTCATTTTTACTGTGGCCAGAAAACCACAAAACACCATCCATGGTAGTTGGGAAAGTATAGTCAACATCCAACCAAGGGTAAATACACCATAAGACCAGAACTTACAATCATTCATATTGATAACACCCATTAATGTAAACAGTCTCAAAATTTAAGACTGAGCCACATGTAGAAAAAGTTCAGCAGATTACCTTAAAGCTTCGTCAAAGAGGAAAACTTCATAGGGGTATCTTAAAGGAAAAACAAGAGGTGGATAGTTATCGGGGGTAAAGCTCGGGCTTAGGGCAAAGGGAACTGAAGGTATGACAATCAATGGTACAGAGATTAGAATCAGAGATACTCCAGAGGCCAAAACCAGAGAAGTGCAGGTATTCCAAAGGGTTTGCAAGCTGGAAGTAGAGAAGGGAAAGGGAGAGGCTATGTGTGAGAGAGGGAGTGAGAGAGAGAGAGACAGATTCAGCAAGGACAAACAGCAAGCATCTCTGTTCACCTTAATATGTTATATCAGATAAGGGAAACTTAAAGCGGCTGTCATTCAATGGCAGGACTGAGAATTGCTGCCATAATAACCGCGAAGGCGTTGTAGTGTATCCAATACATACTGCAATCACAGAATACTAAGGGATGGATGCTGAGTCCATGACAGAATATCAGTCAAACTGTTTCATCCAGGAACGGTGCTGAGCTTATTCCAAGCCGTTCAGGTTCTTCTCATTCAGGCAAGTATTAATGACACATAGATTTACATAGCTCTGAACAAGGCCATTCAGCAATCATGCCTGTGTCAGAACAATGAAATGCTCAAACAGATAATCATGGTCATGCATCCTTGCCTTTCTCCCCACAGTGCTGCAAATTTCTCCTTTTCCCAGAATACAGCTAATCTGATCATAAACATAGGAAGTAAATCTGTTCCTAGGTTAGAGCCTTGGAGAAATTCTGAGATGGGCCACTCATAGATATCTGACCTGTTCTTGGAGCCAAAGAGATAAAACCCAACTTTGCTTCAGGATATTGGGGCACTCAGTGATTATGAACCACCCAGGGTGGCATGTTTATTATATAAATTAATGCGGAACGTATACAGATTTTGGTGGTGGACTGGAAGGGGGATATACTTTACTGTCTGACACCATTGCTGGGTTGTACAATCAGGAGTGATATACAGACAATGTTTCAATTTGTGAATAAATTGAAAACTGGGTAAAGATTCATTTCTGGTCTCCTTCAGCAACTATCAGCAAGCAAAAAAACCAAAGGACTACAGATGCTGGAAATCAGAAAGAGAAACAGAAATTGCTGGAAAAACTTAGCAGGTCCAGCAGCATCTGTGGAGAGAAAGCAGAGTTGACATTTTAGGCCCAGTGCACTCTTCTTCAGAACTGACTGTAGCTAGGAAAAGGTTGGTATTTACGCAAAAGATAGGGTTGGGGGGAGGAGTAAATGATAGGTGGAAATGGAGCCCAGACAGACAGAAAAACAATTGGGCAGACAAAGGAATGAGCATAGGTCTGCTTGGGGGAATGAATAGCTATTAATGGAGACAACCAGTGGCTGACAATGGGGAGTTGTTTCTGGAAGCAGCCCACATGCAGTTCAAAACTTTGAGGGCTTGAGTACCTTCTCCAATGCTTTAACCCCAACCTTCACACACAGGCTGCTACTACAAACAACCGATTGTCAGGCACTAATGATCCTCATTAGCAGCTATTCATTCTCCTAGTCCTTTGTCTACCCAACTATTCTTTCTCTCTAAATAAAAACCAAAAGAACTGCAGATGCTGTAAATCAGGAACAAAAACAAAGTTGCTGCAAAAGCTCAGCAGGTCTGGCAGCATCTGTGAAGGAGAAAACAGAGTTAACGTTTCGGGTCTGGTGAACCTTCCTGATGGTGGCTGGGAAAACGTCAGTTTATATGCAGAAAATAGGGAGTGGGGTAGGTTAGTAAACGATAGGATAGAGCCCAAAGAGAGAGAAAGACAGTTGGACAGACAAAGGAATTGCTAACGATCAGGCTGGGAGGGTGAGTAGTTGCTACTGGAGACTGTTAGTGACTAATAACAGGGGGTGTGTAATGGCAGGCTATGTGGTAACAAGGCCTGGTGTGTGGGGTGGGAGGCTGGGACATGGGAGAGTTTAAGCCCTAAAATTATTGAACTCAATATTGAGTCCGGAGGGCTGAAGGGTCCTCAAGCGGAAAATGAGGTGTTGTTCCTCCAGCTTGCGTTGGGCTTCACTGGAACTCTGTGGCAAGCCAGAGACCGAGATGTTGGCCAGGGAGCAAGGTGGTGCATTGAAGTGGCAGGCAACGGGTAGTTCGGGGTCTTTTTTGTGAGCAGATCATAGATGTTCTGTGAAACGGTCTGGGAAGTGCAGGTGAAGTGTTGCTTCACCTGGAAGGTATGAAAGACAACATATCTTCCAGGTGAAGCAAC
>JAHRHZ010000123.1:2507-107240 GCA_024137785.1 Ginglymostoma cirratum | reverse complement strand
AACACTTCACCTGCACTTCCAAGAATCTAGTCTACTGCATTCACTGCTCACAATGTGGTCTCCTCTACATTGAGGAAATGAAGTGTAGACATGGCGACCGCTTCACAGAATATCTATGTTCTGCTCACAAAAAAGACCCCGAACAACCCGTTGCCTGCCACTTCAATGCACCACCTTGCTCCCTGGCCAACATCTCTGTCTCTGGCTTGCTACGGCGTTCCAGTGAAGCCCAACGCAAGCTGGAGGAACAACACCTCATATTCCGCTTGGGGACCCTACAGCCCTCCGGACTCAATATTGAGTTCAATAATTTTAGTGCCTAAACTCTCCCATGTCCCAGCCTCCCACCCCACACACCAGGCCTTGTTACCACATAGCCTGCCATTACACACCCCCTGTTATTAGTCACTAACAGTCTCCAGTAGCAACTACTAATCCTCCCAGGCTGATCGTTAGCAACTCCTTTGTCTGTCCAACTGTCTTTCTCTCTCTTTGGGCTCTATCCTATCGTTTACTCTCTACCGCACCCACCTCCCTATTTTCTGCACATAAACTGACGTTTTCCCAGCCACCATCAGTTCTGAGGAAGGCTCACTGGACCCAAAACATTAACTCTGTTTTCTCCTCCACAGATGCTGCCAGACCTGCTGAGCTTTTCCAGCAACTTTGTTTTTATTCTCTCTCTCTCCCCTAGGGCTCCATCTCCACCTATCATTTAATCTTAAACCCTCTGCACACCCCATCTTTGACTGATATACCAGCCTCTTTTGTTTGTACTTTAGAGGTCATTGTCTCAAAAACTTTCCTTTTCAGAGCAGGGCAGTTACGCTTCACCCTTGTTAACATTGTCAGGATTAAAACATTCACGTAACTACAACCTCCTTTCATATTTAAGCTATTCAACACTCCACACCTCTACTTCAAGAGCCTTGAACCTAGGCTGATGAGTGTAAGGAATTAGGCAAGTGAGAGAATATTAAGAGGAAGAAATCAAGTCAATAATAGCTTGCTAGGGATTCAACCATCAATTTTTGAATGCAATACCGATAATGCCAAGTAGTAACACTGTGATTTCGTACGTGAGTTGTCACAATGGAAATCAAACCAATTACAGTACAAATTAGCAAACATTGAACAGTTATTAGCCTCATTCTTCAGTCCCAACGTACATTCCCCTAATGGCCTTCCTGTTTATAAATTGCAGCTTCCATTATGGCATCCATCACTGGAATCTTGTCACGGAAGTTGTCTTTACCTTTCCAAGCGAGGGAATCTAATTGATCAGACTGCAGCAGCTAAGTGGGCATTGAGTACAGTGACAGGATCGGCGTTATATCCCTTGGTGTCAGAGGGTTGATGCCTCAAACTTACCATCACTTTGTACAGCTTTGCAACTCTCAAATCATACTACATGATTAAATATTTAAAAGAGAGAGCGAGCAAAGTGAACATAATCCCCTTAAAGAACAAGGCTGGGGAAATAAAACCAGGAAACAGCAGAGGAGTTGAATAAATACTTTGCATCAGTCCTCACAGTTGAAGACACTAACGGCATTTGAAAAATACAAAATAACCAAAGGGCAAAAGGGGACAAGAAATAAATGCAATAGCCATCGCTACAGAAAAAGTAGTACAGTGACAGAGATGTCCAGCACAGAAACAGCCCCTTTGGTCCAGCATTGTAACCAGCACTATCAGGACAATGAACGTTCATAAAACTGAAGTCACCGCATATCAGAGGGATAACTTTGCACAAGTTGGAGTCATAATACTAAAGGAGATGGTAGCAATTGTTGGAGGCTCATAATTGAATCCCCAGAATATCTCTACAGGAGACGCTCAGGATAGCTAGCTTTAGCTGCTTCCATCAATAAACTTCCTTCAGCTCCATCTTAAACAAAATGGTGGACCAAGAATTAGATACAATAAGGACTGCAGATGCTGGAAGCCAGAGTCTATAGGTGTGAAGCTGGAAAAGCACAGCAGGTCAGACCGCATCAGAACAGCAGGAAAATCAATGTTTCAGGGCGAAACCCTTCATCAGGAGTCCTGACAAAGGGTTTTGGCCTGAAACATTGACATTCCTGCTTCTCTGATGCTGTCTGACCTGCTGTGCTTTTCCAGCTTCACATCTATAGAAGGTGGACTGAGAGTAGCTGCCCCTGAGTTGCAGGCTTTCTTGTACAATTCTTATGGTTTTTACACTTTAGAATCATAGAATTTTTAATTTGAATCACTTTGTAAATCTTGTAGTGCAAATTATTACAAAAAATTGCAAATAAGTAGAGATTTTTTTTAAAGAGTTTGTGTTGGTCAAGCATCGAACTATTGAAATTTTTTGTTCTCTGTTTTAAACTTTGACATTTCTACATTTGGATGTGCTCATGAACAGGAAAGGCTTGGAGGGATATGGGCAAAGCACAGGTAGGTGGGGCTTGTTTAGTTTGGACCTAAGGGACTGTTTCCATGCTATATGACAATATGACTCTATAACTATTCAAAAAGGGAAGGTGGCAGAAAAACAGAGGTAACTGTAGGTCAGTTAAGTTTAACACCTGTTATTGGAAAAATATTAGAGTCTACTGTAATGGATGTAATAGCAAAGCATTCCAAATATAATCAAGCAGGGTCAGCATGGCTTCATGAAGTGAAAATTATGTCTGACAAATTTATAGCTCTTTGGGAAGGTAACAAGCAGGATAGTTAAAGGGGAAGCAATGGATATAATATATTCCGACTTTCAGAAGGTGTTTCAGAAGGTACTTCACATTCGGCTACTTAATATAAGAGCCCACAGTATTGGGCGTAGTAATAAGCATTGGTAGAAAATTGGCTAACTAATAGAAGACAAAATTGGGATAAGGGTATTTTCAGGAAGGCTATCTGCAACTCGTGGTGAGTCAGGACGGTGGGATCAGAGCTAGGGCCACAATTATTTACAATACGTGTTAATAATTTGGATGAGGGAAGTGAATGCACTATAATGCAGATAACACAAAATTAAGTGGGAAGGCAAGTCGTGAGGACGGCAGAGTCTATAGAGGTTTAATGACATGTTAAGCAAGTGGGCAAAAATTTGGCAGATGAAATATAATCTGGGAAGATGTAAGGTTATGTATTTTGGCATGTCAAGTTGAGGAGCTGATTATTATTTGAATGGTGAAAAGTCTGTAGAAAACCGTGGAAAGAGGGATTTGGAACCCGTGTGCATAAATCACAAAAAGTTACAAGTTCAGCAAGTAATCAGGAAGCTAAATGGAATTTTGGTCTTTTTTTATAGTCCATTCCCTTTGAAATAGAGTGAAGTCTTGCTAAGAATATACCAGGCACTAGTCAGACCATCCCTAGAACACTATGAACAGTTTTGGTGCCCTTGTCTAAGAAAAACAATACTGACATTGGAGGCAATCCAGAGAAGGTTCACTAGTTTGATTCCAGGTGTGGAAGGATTTTCTCATGAGGGGAAATTGAGTAGGTTGGGCCTTTATTCGTTGGAGTTTCAGAGAACGAGAAGCGAGCTTATTGAAACATGCAAAATTTTTAGAGGGCTAACAGACTAGATGTTGAGAGGTTGTTTCCTCTTGTGAAGAGTCTAGGCCAGAGGGCATAATCTCAGAAAAAAAGATGTCAGCCAGTTACAACAAAAATGAGAGGGAAGATTTTGCCTCAGACAGTAGTGAATCTATGGCATCCTTTACTGTAAAGGGCTGTAGTGCCTGAGTTTTGTAGTATTTAAAGATTGACTCAGACAGATTTTTAATCAGTAGGGGAATCATGAGGTACAGGGTTCAAGGCAGGACGGTGAAGTTCAGAATTCTCAGATCAATCATGAATAAACTGAAAGACACAGCAGGCCCGATGGGCCGAATGGCCTACCTCTGCTCTGATATGTTATGTGAATGCCATTGCGGTTGCCTTTCAGAAAGGGCCACCATTTGATAAGGTAAGGCAAGGTGCACCAAAGAAAGGCGCCTTTTGTTTCTTTCTTAAAACCTGTACCTGTTTCAACTTCATCTGGAAAGCTTCGGAGAAGGTTTTTCTGCTGAAGTACCAGAATCTCTCATTGGATGGATACACACGGACCACTGCTTCCAACTGAAACCGGACAGGCTCTACCACCTCAGTAATTATTAAGTCGATAGCCACAGTCATGTAGACCCTTTTATCTGTGAGTAAAATAGTCAATCAGAAGTTAGTCAATTGATACTGTCTTTGCATAAAATACAAGCTATCATGTAGTTTGCAGCTTTACTAAGCGTAAATTCCAAAGAAAATGCAGAATTCAAGTTTCGTGTCAATGATATTTTGTCAGAGTTCTAACAAAGGGTCAAAGACTTCAGACATAAGGTGACTATGCTTTGCTATTCACTGAGGTTGCTAGACCTCCAGTACTTCCCCAACATTTTCTGGATTTATTTCAAATTTCCAGCATCTGCAGTATTTTCCTTTTGTAAAAGTACCTACCAATTTCAGTTTTGACATGTGCTTTTTGGGGAAGTTTGTATTATCCTTTGACCAAGACGTGCTTTCTGACATCATCCCAGATCCAAATTTTAAAGCAGTGCCCCACTGTTCTGGACTCCTGCACCAGAGGAAATGCTATCTAGCCAACAAATCGCTCAAAAACATTACTTAGGATGACCTGTAATCTTTATACTCAAAGGCATACAAGTTGAGTTGATACAGCCTGTCTTTGCAGTTTAACCCCTTTATCATTCTGGTGTATCTGCACTATCACACCTTCTAAAGTCAATACATCTTTCCTCCAGAAGTGCCCAGAACAGAGTGCAATATTCAAAATGGAACTTAACCAGGATTCTACGTAACTGCACCATCACTCCCATTTCAACCCAATTAAGGTAAAGGCCAAATGTGCACTGGTCTTTTAATCTTTTCCTGCTCTAGTCCACAAACCCCTAGCTATTTCTAGTCATCCCAAACCTCTCTACCTCTCGACAGGCTTTCGTCAACCTGCTATTATACTTTCCAGCTTTGTAATGCAGCATCTACCAGCCTTGAATTGATTTAGTTACTAATCCATCCTAGCCAGAGACTGTCACCCAGCGCCAGCCAAAGCTTAAGCTTCTATAACAAGCCACTATGACATACCGGAGTGGGGAGCAATTCAAGTTTCAGCATTTTCTCCATCACAGTCTTTCCACACTTCTGCTTTCCGTCTGTGTCCGTACCCTCCATAACCCAGTTTTCCTTCTTTTTTTGGTCCCTGAGAATACTCTATTTCCACTCAGTCTCTTTTACTCCGTCACCAACACGTACCTCATTACAACCCCTCCTCTACTTTGTGCTTCCTTCAGCTCCAGAGAAATCTCATCCACAATCTCCTCTTTAGTCAGTAGGGAAACCTCACCCTCACGGAGCTCCTTCCTCAATCACTGAGTACTCATTTTAGTTGGTAGATTAAATAAGAAGTTTTAAACTGAGAAATACCTTTAGGAGTCTCCTCATTCAGAGCCTGAAAGGCAGGACCATTAGGATTCCACATTCCTGTAATTACATAGGACTTGCCATCAGAACTCTTTCCCATCGATTCCTGAGTGAAGATAGAACAAAATGAGCAGCCTGAAAGGAGGTAGATACCCACAGCACAAGAAAAATACTTTGTCAAATCCCAGAAAATATTTCCCATCAAAACCGTATCAGACCTTTAGAGTTTTACATTGATGCACCATGATTCAAGGAGCTGGGCAGCAACCACCTGGGTTTCAAAGAAAATACTTATTAAATGCTATTTAGACACCTTGGTCTCAGAAGCATAGGCCATTGAGTTTTGGTCCCATTTCAGGTCCCAAGTATATAATGTGGGCTGAAGCAACAGTCTGGTACTGTGGAGTGCTACATTGTCAGGGTACCAAACTGCAGATGAAACATTACACTCAGGCCCCAGCAGCCCTCTGAGATAGACGTAATGTTTAGAAAGAAACAAAAAGGTATTTCTCCAAGTGTCTTAGCCAACTTTCATTCTGCAAACTGCCAACCACCAAAAATAGATTAGATGATCATCAATCTCTCAAACAGCTAAGGAAATTGCCGTTGCTAAACTGCCAGCTCATTAATGAGTAGAGACAAATAGAAATAAGAGCAGGAGTAGATTATGTGGTCCTGCGCCTGCACCAATCTGCCTCAAATCCATTTCCACACATACTCCCATATTCCTCGGTTCTAAGAAACACAAACTCTGTCCGTCTCAGACTGAAGTGTATGATGCAGCATCTCCACAATATTTTAGGGTTGAAAATTCCAAGGATCCATAAACTTGAGCAAATCAGCTTCTCAACACAGAGTTATACAATTTTTTTTTATTGTGAGATGATAATGTCCTTAGGTTCCCATATCCTGGTTCCTCAATTAGAGAGGGCCTAACTTTTCAGTGGCTGCCCTGTCAGATTGTTCTGTGTTTCAATTAGATCACCTCTCATCCTTCAAAACGCCACTGTATAGAACTAACTTACTCAGACTGTCATCATAAGCAACACCCTCATCCCAGTCACCTATTTAATGAATTTTCGCTGTACCACCTCCAATCCAGTACCTGTATTCTTTCATAGAAATTGAGACCAAATTACACACTGGACCCGAGGTGCAGTCTCACCAAAACACCACTCCCATACATTTCCAGCAAGACTTCCTTATTCTTGGGCTCCTGGCCCTTTCCAATAAGGCGAAGCTGTCGTTTGTCTTCCGAATTGCTTGCTGTACCTGCATGCTAACTTGCATCCATTATACAATCATTATGATTCCAGATAATGGTACAAGCGGTCAGGTGAGAACCCAGAATGAAACTCTGATTGAGAGATGTTTTGTTAAATTGTTAACGTGCTGATCAGTCACGAATACATAGTCATACAAGTGACATTTGTGTCAAAAGTACACGTTTGCTTAATGGCTCTGCAGTTTAAGTCAGAGTACAAGCTCTTGTTTTGTATGTAGGAGGATTTCACTGGCTAGAGATTTGAAAGATCTCAATCCCTGCGTGGTTGAATGTGACAGCCCCAGTACTTTGACAAGAGTTTGCACCTACACAGTTAGTGTTTATTTATGTTGATGTCATCCTGAGCTATTCTCCTCGTTGTTTCCAGTCGTGGTTCATCACTGTCCTTTCCTGTGCTGTTGGTTTCATCACAAATATCACAAACAAAACTTCCTGAGAACATTCCAAAGCACTTCACAGCAATCGTTGCATTTTTTAAGGTGTAGTCTCTATTGGAATGTAGAGAATGTGCTGTCAAACCACTTACAAGAGGATCGCACAAGCAATGTGATAATGAAGAGATGATGTGTCTTCAGTGATGGTTTGAGGGACAAGTATTGGTCAGGACATCAAGAAGAACTCTCCTGTTCTTTTTAACAATGCTATGGAACCTTTCAAATTCACTTGAGGGAGCAGTCAGGACATCAGCTTAACAATTCACCAGAAGGACAGCACTTCTGACAGCATAGCATTCCCTCAGTGCTGTGCTGTAAAGTTAGTCTAGATTAGATAATGTGCTTAAGTCTCTGCTGTGGGGCATGAGCCCAAACCTTCTAATTCAAGAGGCAACAGCTGTAGTGTTCATATTTCACAAGATATCATCAATCTAGACGTGGTGGTGGCTTGGTGCTAATGTCACTAGACTATTAACCTAGAAATCCAAGTGTAGGTTCTGGGGAAATGGGTTCAACATCCACCACAGCAGATGGTGAAATGTGAATTGAACATTAATCTAAAATAAAAAGCTAGCTTAATGACACCCATGCAACCACTGTCTGTGGTCATCTATGATCCATCTGGATCTTTATGCTCTTTAGGGAAGGAAAGCTGCCATTCTTACCTGGTCTGGCCTACATAAGACTCTAGACTGACAGCAATGTAGTTGGCTGTCAACTGGTGGCACGTTCAGTAAATGCTGGCCTAGCCAGCAACACCACCAAACTCCACCATAAACAGATTAAAAAGAAAACTAGGAGCTTATTCAACACAGCCCCATTCTGAGGAAGGGTCACCGGACCCGAAACGTTAACTCTGTTCTTTCCTTCACAGATGCTGCCAGACCTGCTGAGCTTTTCCAACAACTTTTGTTTTTGTTCCTGATTCACAGCATCCGCAGTTCTTTCGGTTTTTATTTCGGAGCTTATTCAGTTTGCGTGTAAGCCTTTGCCAACAACTGTAGAATCCTCCTTGACCTATGTCCATTCAACTGTTTATCATATGAAGCTGTTTCTTCCATTAAACTCACCAGGTCAAGCAAGTGCATGTCACTGTTCCGCACGTTTTTCCCCGGACTAAGGAGCATGCCAAAACATCTGCAAAAAGGCAAAATACTACGTGTCATGCAACATTTCAAACACAGCAGGAAACACGAGGCCTAAATGCTTTACACTATCAAATTATACCAAAAAATCTGCACCTATGCAAAAGTGATGAAGAATATTGCCTACTTTGGGTCATAACATGTGATTTTTTTTAATCACTTCAACAACTGAATCACAGCCACATCTCACTTTGATATCAGTTAACATTTTCATTCACAAGTTCAAACTGTTGCTTGCATTATCAGCAAAACATTGTGAAGCTAGCAAATCAGAAACAGCTCAATTCTAAATCTTGCTACATTGATTACTGAGATTACTTCTGACCAGATGTCATCTAGTGGTGGAAATTAAATAAGACAGAATTAAAGATTTACCTTTCATTAAATGTACATTATCCCATGATTAACATTAAACTGTTAATTGCCCCCTTTCAGTCCAAGCCTGGATACTGTCTAGGTGTTATTGTATTTGAACATGGACTGCTTCGGTATCTGAGGAATCACAAATGGTGCTGAACATTAGGCAATCATTGGCAAATATCCTCACTTCTGACCTTATGATGAATTAATTATAGTTAGACAACTGAAATACACAGGTTCTGTGTAGTTGGGGCTCAGTCAAGTCCTAGAGCAGTTGTATATCTTTGTGTAGTGAGGATTCAGGGGAAGTCTTGGGAGGCATGGTGCTCGGAAGAAGCTCTGCGCCACTAATAGTTCAGTGCAGAGAAGGGCTATTTGCTATTTGACATGCATTGTGGGGTGTTCAATCTTTGTTTATCTGTTACCCATAGTTTTCTAATTAATTATGCCATGTTAGAATACATCATATTTATGTTGCACAGTCTAAATTATTTTTTTCCGTCAACAATCTTTGCATGTTTGTTTGTGTAAGCTTTATTCATAATAAATTTGTGTTTTTTTTTAAACAAGAAACCTGGCTGAGTTCTTTCTAATCCTAAATTCAGCTACAGTCTAAAACTTGTATGACTGGCCTAACCACCACCCTGGTTATATTTAAAATTTGTTACGACCAGTGGAGGAATGGAACAAGAAGGGAATCAATGTAGGCCTCAATCTCAGTTGTAATGATATACTGTCATTCAGATTTTCCAAAATTAAATGAAGCGAGGGGATTAAATTATGAACAATTGCCTAGAATAAACTGGAATTTACTTAGTTTGCAAGATTAAGGGGATTTCTGATCATGTCATTTAAAATGACTAACAGATATGATGGGGTAAAAAAAGAGAAAACCTATTTGCTATAGAGTCCAGACAAGGGGTTGTAATCCAACAATTAGAGCTAAATCATTTAGGAGGAAAACATTTGCCTCTTTCAAATACGAGCAGCTGACAGTTGAGGTGATAATTCAGAGACAGATTATCCTCTTCAGTCTGGGTAATAATCAATCTGTCTGATCTACGTTATACCGAATGAAATGAAAGGGGGTCACGTTATGGAAGGAACCAGAAGCATGGTTTTTCGTAGAAAGATCACAGAATTCCTACAACATGGAAACAGGCCTTTCGGCCCAACAAGTCCACACCGACCCTCAGAGCATCCCACCCAGACCCATCCCCTCCATAGCCCACCTAATCTACACATTCCTGAACACTATGGGCAATTTAGCATGGCCGATCCACCTAACACACATACCTTTGGACTATGGGAAGAAACCTCAGCACCCATAGTAAACCCAAGCAGACACGGAGAGAATGTGCAAACTCTACACAGACAGTCGCCCGAGGATGGAATCGAACCCAGGTCCCTGGTGCTGTGAGGCAGCAGTGCTAACCAGGGTGCAACCTGATCTCCTAGATGTCACCATTTGTTTTGGACTGTGGACTGAAAATCAGATGTACACTGTTTCAAAAAGTGGGGAATACACAAGAATTTGTTTGTAGCTTTGTGAAAACAAGGGAAGCTAACTGATACACGAGACAATACTACTGCTTGGACATAATGATTCCAGACAAAGTGGAACAGGTTGTCGTGGGTTCAGGAGAGCTCAGCATAGTAAGAACTCTGATTGATCAGAATGCTGAATAACACTGAATGTGAGGGGAGTAACAGAAAGGGATCTCCAGAAGATGACTACCAAATTTTCTCTCTCCCTTTTCTCTTTCCAATTTAAGTAAAAAAAAACAGAAAAACTACACATGGATGCACAAAGAAACATAACTGAGACCCAAAGACAACAAGCAAGATCCTGGCTACAACCAAGCAGCTACTGAACTACAGACTGATCATGGCTGTGCAGGGAACATTAAGGCATAATTGAAGAATCAAAAGGATTGTGAAACCAACCCATCTTGTTTTGAGATTTGGGCTGGTGATACAAAACTGTGCTTACTTTTCTTTCTCCTACTCATGATATTTTGTGTTTGCGTGATTCCTTTTGCGTGGGTGGGGGTAAATTACGAAAGGGGTAAAGTTTGAGATACAAGAATCAGAAATCGTGTTCTTTTACTGTTCTTGTGAAAGTCAAAAGTTATTGTTATTGTCACTGAAAGAACCCGAGTGAGGTTTGTATTTATCCTAGGTAGAAGTCAAGTTAAACTGCGATATTTGATAATTTCATTAACTTTTAACATTAGTGCTGACTCCAGGAAGTGTGAATTCAAATTCCAGCACACGAGTCCAGTAAATTGTGACACAGATTACTGAAACAGCACTTAATACACCATGAAACTAGCCCTGTCATGTCAAACAACTTAGTCCATGTTCAGGTGAGCACAAACAGTCTGGAAACAGAAGGAGCAGAGATCAAAATAATCCTGCCATGGCAAAATCCTTACATGCTGCAGGAATTCTTAATGTTCATTCACACAAGTTACACAAGAAAACTGTGGCACTCATTCAGCCTCTCTAACTGATCCACCATTCAATCAGCTCTGTATCCGAATACCATACACATCCCTTAGCGCCTTATTTTTTAATGCCACTGGCTACATATTAACAACAGGTCAATTTGTTGCATCCTGTGTGTGGATGAAGGGAGTTTGCTTACTCCCTGCTTGAGTATACTTGCTAGCTAGCCTCCCATTTTAAGACCACATCACAAGCTAGTGACAATGTGAGAAAAACGTCTAAGTCTGTCCCCTTCAGGACACAGCCTCTCCGAACTTCAGCATCATCTCCTTGTGGTGATGTGGAAAATGTGGCTCTCACAGCCCCCAGTGCAACCTGGAGGTGGCTTGGCCTCCAGGCCCAGAACACACTGCATCACCAGCACGTGGACAGACCCTGACATTCACAAAGCCAACTCCCAGATATGAAGGAATTGCCTCACTGCCTTGAGGACACCTCCAGTGGGGGATTGATTGAAGACTGGGGGAGTATAACCCTGACGAAGAAATCTGGAATGGAGCCCGAAGGCTGACTCATGTCTACATATTTCATTTTTCTAGCAACTCCTACAACAAACCTGGTGCCAAATGTAGCGTTTTACACTCTATTGCACTCATCAGGAGTGGCTAAGGGGTGGATCCCTGACATTTGGGCAGCCCATATGGGGGTTTCTAAATAACAAGCATGGGGCTGGATGAACACAGCAGGTCAAGCAGCATCATAGGAGCAGGAAAACTTGACGTTTCGGGCCTAAACCTTTCATCAGAGACAGGTTTCTATACATTTACATCAGGTTTCTATACATTTTGTCCAGACTTATGCCTTGAACCGGACACTCTGGTTTGCCTACAGAGCATCAACACAACAGAGCAGATGGAGTTGATTGCCATAGCACAATCACCAAACAGGATGGGAGCTGACAATGTCAGAAATATGTATCAATTTTTGGTATCAGAGGGCATGGCTGAAGTGAAATGAATTGAATCGATAGGTTTCAGAGAAGGATGAGGAAGGATGGGTGGAGCGGGCACTGGTTGGCCTGAATCGTTTGTATCAGTGCTGTACCTTCAATGGCAAACATGCCTCTCTCAAATTCCATGACCAAATCAAATTAACTTCCATCTTATTTTTAAGACCTTGCACATTTACAAGTTAGACAACTGATCAAACAAAAAAACATGATTAATTGGATACGTAGCACACTCAAATCATCCTTAGAATGCAAGAAGGCACTGTAAAAATTAAAATATTTTCTTTCTCCCTCTCTCCTACATTATACATCCATTTGGTACAATCTTCACCTACTGACCCTCAAACTCCAATAATTTCTTCTCCTGCTGCCTGATCTGTGATGACTGTAATCACAGAATCCCTACAGTGTGGAAACAGGCTCTTTGGGAGAGGGAGAGAGAGGGGGAAGGAGTGGGGGGGAGAGAGATAGAGAGAGAGAGAAGGGGGCGAGAGAGAGAGAAGGGGGCGAGAGAGAGAGAAGGGGGCGAGAGAGAGAGAAGGGGGCGAGAGAGAGAGAAGGGGGGGAGAGAGAGAGAAGGGGGGGAGAGAGAGAGAGAGAGAGGGACAGAGAGAGCGAGCACGGGGGGAGGGGGAGAGAGAGAGAGAGGAGGGAGGGAGATGGGGGGAGACAGAGAGAGGGGAGACACGGGGGGGGAGAGGGGAGAGAGAGTGGGGGAGGGGGGAGAGGGGAGACAGAGAGAGAGAGAGAGAGGGAGGGGGGAGAGAGGGAGGGGGAGAGAGGGAGGAAGAGGGGGTAGGGGGAGTGGGGGGGGAGCAGAGGCGGAGCGAGAGCGTGAGAGCACGAGAGCGAGAGCAAGAGAGAATCCCACCCCCTTAAAATCAACACATCCCTGAACACTACGGGCAATTTAGCACAGCCAATCCACCTAGCCTGCACATCTTTGGACCGAGGGGGGAAACCGGAGCATCTGGAGGAAGCCCACGCAAACATGGGGAGAATGTGCAAACTCCACACAGACAGTCGCCCGAGGGTGGAATCGAACCCAGGTCCCTGGCGCTGTGAGGCAGCAACGCTAACCACTGAGCCAACATGCCACCCAAATGAAAGCCATAAGAAGGGCATGTACACACACTCAAAGCTAACGCTACAATTTGATTGAAAAATTAATTTGTGGGCAGCTATTTGAAAAGGATGCATTGGAAACATCTCTCAATGCTTTATTGGTGGGTTCATGTCACATTACAGGTGACCCTACCACACTAAACTCGCCCCCTCCCTCTCTCACTCTCTCACCACCCCTCCTTCACCCATCCCCCCCATCTCTCACACATGCACTCTTACTCTGCATCCCCATCCCTCTCTCTCCATCTCTCTCTTCCTTTCTCCCCCACCTTCCCTCCGTCCCTCACCCTTGCGCACGCACACACTCTCACCCTGCCATCCCTTGCACGTGTGCGCACACTATCCCTCTCTCTCCCACCTGCCACACGTACTTGTGCGCGCACACACATGCAGCCCCTCACCCACGCGGCCCACGCACACACTCGCACCTCCCTTGCAGCGCACACACTGTCCATTTCTCTCTACATCACCCCTACCCCCCAACACACATACACACACCCTCGCACACACACTATCCCCCCTCTCCCCCCACCCCCCCAAGCTCGTACACACAAACCCTCCTTCATGCGCACACACACTATCCCTCTCTCTCCCCACACCCCCAGCGCGCGCACACACACCCTCCCTCGTGCGCACACACACTATCTATCTCTGTCTCTCTCTCCCTCCCTCCCCCAAACACACACAAGCGCGCACGCACACACAAAAAGTACACAATTTGTAGACAGTCAAATGTGGTATTTTATAAATTCCTACTTTTGAAATAAAACCAGTCTGACTCCAAGTTAAAACACTGACAGATTCTAAACAAGGGTTCACACCTAAAAATGCATTGTTGACCCGAGATGTCTCTGGAATACTGATAAAACCTTTAATTGTCTTGGGCAGCGACTTGAAAGAAATTCCGGGATTTGCATGTTAATCAATCAAAAACTGCATCTCCTTTCTAACTGATTGAAGATTTAACAGCCATCTTCGTTTTGTTCAATACATTCACATCAGTTCCATGACCCTTTGATCCTTTGCTTATAAATTCTGTGTCTGATGCCACCTCTCTCACTAACATCCGAAGAGGGAGCGAGACTCAGAAGATCGTGTTTTCAAATAAACCTGTTAGACTTTAACCTGGTGTTGTGAGATTTTTTGATCATTGGTGAGCTGTTCTGCATTTTTAAGCTATACTCTATTGAAAACTTTTACACAAACCTCTGAAAATAAAACACAACCAGAGTTATAAGTGTAATCTTGTGTGTCATATTAATTCATTGCAGACAGTGTGAGAGCACAGTCTTCTCAAAACACATTCCACATTATCTTGAAACCCCCCCAGTATATTTTTAACAAATTCATTTTGGGAGACAGCACTTAATTAGGTTGGTGAATAGCTTCAATTGAGATTCTGAATAAATTTAATTTCAAACCCAGAGGGAAAGAATAATCAGCTTCAAAGAGGCTTTCTGGTCTGCATTTCATTTTGCCAGAGTGCTTTTAAATATTCTGAGATTACAGTTGCATTAAATCAGAAAGTAAATCAAATTGATTGTAGAAAATTCTTCATCTGGACTCTAAAGTACTGGAACAATCTTGCGCTGTGCAGTGTAAATAGGATAGTCCCAGTAACTGGGAGGATGGCATCCAGGAAATTTTCATACTCATACGATATCAAAGTCTATCGTCAGAGAGGACTTAACAAGTAGCAGCTGATCTGGGTGTAGCACGTGCAAGAGTGCACAGTATTCTTGTAACGTGAACAGACCTATCTGATCAGCAATTGAAAATGAAGACAACAGAATAGAATAGAATCTCTACAGTGTGGAAACAGGCCCTTCAGCCCAACAAATCCACACCAACCCTTGGCTATTCCACTCAGACCCATTCCCATATAACCCACCTAATCTACACATCCTTGGGCACTATGGGCAATTTAGCACGGCCAATCCACCTAGCCTGCACATCTTTGGACTGTCGGAGGAAACCGGAGCACCTGGATGAAACCCACGCAGACACAGGGAGAATGTGCAAACTCCACACAGTCACCCGAGGGTGGAATCGAACCCGGGTCCCTGGTGCTGTGAGGCAGCACTGCTAACCACTGTGCCACCCACTAATAGGTGAAGCTTTCCAGCCCCATACCAAGATCAATCAACTAAGTACCAACTGAAACAAAGACCTTGGTTGGTAAGCCTCAGCTGTAATGTTTTAACAAGCTAGGGAAATACATTCAGAAAATTTTGAACAGCTGGCACACTTGTAGCTCCACTGGTTAAAGCTGCTGTCATGCTGCACAGACCAGGCCCAGGTACATATGAAGTTCAATCCCAAAAGCTGCTGAATTGCCTGACCTCAACTAGACCAGCAGTGGAGGTGCTACATCTCGATAATCACTGTGTTGTGCAAGAGAAAGGAGGGACTGGGAGGAAACATAATTAGTCCCAGTTCACACGCCATTAGCTAACTCATAACCTATTCTGTAGCTGCAGATATTTGGCTGTCAGGAAGGATGAATCTGTCAATTTAGCCTGCTCATTTTAAGTCAAGGCACACCCATGACGAACAAACACCTGGGCAGAAAGAGACTTCATACAATATCATCACATGGGAGGCTAAGAAGAGTTATGAAACCAGCGAAAGTCTGTCAACTCCCTTACAATGTAGTTGATTTTAATTCACTAAAGGCCTTATTTCAAAAAACTAAGATAATAAGTATACCGCTCAATATCGAGTTCACAATTCGATGTTTGCTGCATAGTGATGATCAATTTCTTCTCTATCCCCTGTCGCAACTTAAAATACAGCTTCTCTCTGTCTTTCGGTACAGCACTGTGAAGAGAGTAGGAATTATTTTAGTTTCCTGCTTTGCTTGTCATAACAACACGAGTGAAGATTAATTTACCATAAAAGCAGAGACTGCAAGGTGTGCACATGCCATGAATGTTAAATACTAAATAAAAACCGAAAGGACTCCGAATGCTGTAAATCAAAAACAAAAGGAAAAGTTGCTGGAAGCTCAGCAATTCTGGCAGCATCTGTGAAGAAAAAGTCAAGAGTTAACATTTCTGAGGAACCTGAAACGTTAACTTTGATCTTTTCTTCACAGATGCTGCCGGACATGCTGAGCTTCCAGCAACTTCTGTTTTTGAGCTATGAATATTAGTTCATTTGTGAAACAACTGAAGGAGAACAGTTTACAAAGGATCAATGTAACTTCCTCACCCCTGCATCAGACACAAACAGAAGCACCAACATGTCACGTATAACATTAAGAACAACAAATTTTGAAGATCACAGCGGGTCAGGCAGCATCCATGGAGAGAGCGCTAGCTAATATTTTGAGTCTAGCTGACTCTTCATCAGAGCTGAAGTTAGATGTGAAAGGGGCAGCATTTATGCTATAGATGGGCAGGGGGTGGTGGGGTATGGAGTGCTGGGGGAGAAAAGACGATGATAGTTCAGATTAAGTGATCAGATCCCTTCCCAAAAACTATAGCATAAATGCTGCCCCCTTCACACTTCATTTCAGCTCTGATGAAGAGTCATCTAGACTTGAAATGTTAGCTAACTCACTCTCCATGGATGCTGCCTGACCCGCTGCGACTTCCCGTGCAGATTCCAGCATCTGCAGTAATTTGCTCTTACTCATGCATCACATTGCCTCCTGGACCAGTTTTCTCCATTAGAATGATTTCCATGGTACAGGAGCTTATTCTAACACAAATTGGTGTTAAATGATGAGGGCTGGCCAGAAAGCAACTGGATTCTGTCATTAAAGATTATTAACTTGAAAGCATTACTTCACTCTACAATCTAGGCTTACACTGAAGAACAGCTACACACATGTAGCTGTCCCTCAAATATTCCAATATTGGAAATGGGCGTTTGAGTGAACGGAGGTCCTATCTGCTCTCTTGGATGAATGGAAAATACCCCACTACATTATGGGCAACACAGTGGCTCAGTGGTTAGCACTGCTGCCTCACAGCACCAGGGACCCGGGTTCGAATCCACCCTCGGACGACTTTCCGTGTGGAGTTTACACATTCTCCCCGTGTCTGCATGGGTTTCCTCCCACAGTCCAAAGATGTGAAGGCTAGGTGGATTGGCCGTGCTAAATTGCCTGTAATGTTCAGGGATGTGTAGATTAGGTGGGTTACAGGGGCATGGGTCTGGGTGGGATGCTCAGAGTCGGTGTGAACTTGTTGGACTGAAGGACCTGTTTCCACACTGTAGGGATTCTATGAATGATTCTACGATTAATTTGAAGACGTGCAGCTAGTTCTCCCCAGGGTCCATCCAAAATTACTGCTCAGCCATCTTAATTCAAATACATGATCTGGTCATTTATTTAATTATTGCAAATACACGCAAGCAGTAATTAACTGCTGAGTTTCTTGTATTATAACAGCAACAACATTTCTAAGGAACCGTAAACTGCTTTGAGAGGCTGCAAAATGCACTGAATAAAGGTTGTGGAAAACTTTAAGGCTGATTAATGATGGAGCGCCAATGCAGCATTACTAATAACTCGCAATATGCTACACTTTTAAAGGGATGGCGGGACTGACATATGAGGAGAGATTGTCTAGGTTAGAGATAACAAGGTGTAGAACTGGATGAACACAGCAGGCCAAGCAGCATCAGAGGAGCAGGGAGGCTGACGTTTCGGGCCTAGACCCTTCTTCAGAAATTTCTGAAGAAATTTCCTGCTCCTCTGATGCTGCTTGGCCTGCTGTGTTCATCCAGCTCCACACCTTGTCATCTCAGATTCTCCAGCAACTGCAGTTCCTACAATCTCTGACTAGGTTAGAATTGTTTTTGCTGGAGTTCAGACAAATGAGGGCGGGATCTCATAGAGACGAATAAAATTCTAACAGGACTAGACAGGGTAGATGCAGGGAGGATGTCCCCGATGGTGGGTGTGTCCAGAACCAGGGGTCATAGTCTGAGGATTCAGGGTAGACCATGTAGGACGGAGATGAGGAGGCATTTCTTCACCCAAAGAGTGGTGACCCTGTGGAATTCATTACCACGGGAAGTAGCTGATACCAAAACATTCAATGTATTCAAGAGGCGGCTGGGTGTAGCATTTGGGGCGAAGGGGATCTAAAAGGTTGTGGGGAGAAAGCAGGATTAGGCTATTGAGTTAGATAATTAGCCATGATCGTGATGAATGGCGGAGCAGGTTCAAAGGGCCCAATAGCCTCCTCCTGCTCCTATCTTCTATGTTTGGCGGAGAGGGTCTCTGAACCATAGTACCATCACCCTGTGCCCACTTTGAAATGCCTAAATTCAACTTCTCACCTGAAATTGCCTTTTCCATCATCCTCCTTCACTTCAAGAGAGACAGTGAAGTTGTAGCTGTCACTCTCAGGACTGGCACCGCACATATCTTTCACTTTTGTCGTTTGTTTAGAAGATCGACGAAAAGCAGTGGCAAAACTGTACAGAATGCGGCTGGCCTGGAGAAAACGTGGGGGAAACATGCAAATTTAAATCCTCTGTTGCAACAGCAATGCTCTCTCCGACAAGGTTACTTTTCAAATTTGCTTATACTCCCATCTCAAGAAGGAGATATTGACCTTGGAGGGGGTGCAGCACAGATTCCCCAGAATGATCCCAGGATAAAAAAGGTTAAATTATGAGGGTTACTCACATAGGTAGGCTTGTATACTGTTGAGTACAGTACTGATCAGACTGTGGTATTTATAACCATAAATGTTGTTGCTGGGATGGAAGGTCAGCAAATATTTTCTCTGGCGGGCCAGTTAAGAACAATGTCTCACTTTATAATTACAGGTAGGTCGATCAGCAATGATATCAGGGAGCACTTTTTCACACAAAGTAGTCTGAAACCAGAACATTCTCTAACGAAAAGCTACGGTTACAGTGGATTCATGGAAGCTTTGAACCCAGACTGGTACATGTTTGTTGGGAAGGATATCAAGGGACATGGAATAGGGAAGACAGATGGATAAAAGGTTCCAATCAGCATTGATTTAACAGATGTGCCAAAGGTAAGCTCCTCTGTTCCTATGAGTACAGATCACACTCTGTGATTGGAAACAAGCTGCAGTTGGACAGTATATAGATTTTGCCAACAGAATAATCTATCGTCCCGAGTGCTTAGACCCATATCAGATCTGGCATTAAAATAAATTCCAGAAGTAACCCAAGAGTGCCTAATACAGTTTTATTCAAACCGAAGATACATTTCCCTCCCAACCCCATGTGCCTTCCATAGGGACCACTCTCTCTGTGACTCCCTCGTCCGCTCCACACTCCCCACCAGCCCCAGCATCCCCGGCAACTTTCCCTCCAACCGCAGGAAGTGCTACACCTGACCCTACACCTCCCCCCTCACCTCCATTCAAGGCACAAAACAAACCTTGCACATCAGACATGGGTTCACCTGCACATATACCAATGTGGTCTATGCATCCGCTGCTCCCAATGTGGCCTCCTCTACATCGGTGAGACCAAGCGGAGGTTCGGAGACCACTTTGTAGAGCATCTGCGTTCTGTACACGACAAACCTTCCGGTTGCAAAACATTTTAACTCCAACTCCCAGGGCGACATGTCCAACCTGGGACTCCTCCAGTGTCACAATGACGCCACCTGGAAACTGGAGGGGCAGCACCTCATAATTCTGCCTCGGGGGCCTACAGCCCGACAGCCTAAACGTGGATTTTACCAGTTTCAAAATCTCCCCATCACCCCCCCGGCCTCATCCCTTGACCAATCCTCCCCTTCATCCCCGCATCCTTGACCTGACACAACCTGTCCGTCTTCTCTCCCACCTAGCCGCCACTCTCATCTCACTGACCAATCCCCACCACTCCCTACTTGGACTCACCTATCGCCTTCCCACCTACAATCCCCAGTCCCACCCCTCCTCTCTCTATTTATTTCAGAGCTCCCTTCCCCCTCTACTCCATTTCTGAAGAAGGGTCCCGACCCGAAACAGCAGCTTTCCTGCACCCCTGATGCTGCCTGGCCTGCTGTGCTCCTCCAGCTCCACACCTTGTTATGTCTGTTCAAACAGGGTTCCCCAGAATCCAAGGGTTAAACAATTGCATCCCGAAAACAAATTATGTGCAAATTTCAGGTTCTCTGTTTGGGTGTTTCTCTCACCATCACAGGATTTTTCCCAAAAGAATAAAACTCACAGTAAAGGTAACACATAGCCCGAGTACATTCAAACTGCTTAAAAACACACTCTTGCACTTACTTTCAAAACGCTCAAACTCTGCCTGCACCCAGTTTCAAATTTTCCATCAGCTCTCAAACTCTCTGTACTAACTTGCTAGGCTCTAGCTAAGCTCAGCCTCAGTGACAGGGCTGCAACTGCCAGCGAGTCTATTAAAGGAAGCTGCTGTCAACCCACACAAATCCCACTAAAGTCACCAATAAAACAAAACCCAATATATCTTTCTTTGGTGCAAAGTGCATTTAATAAAAATTAATCCTTAAAAAAATGTTCACACTTCCATCAATTGCTGGACAGTTTTATTTTGTTTTTGCTTTTGCTTTATATAGTGGGAAACAAGATGGAAGGGTGAGAGTTCCACAGAATTTCACAATATATTGTAGGGTTCCTTAAACAAAACTAAAGTCGAAAACCATTTGCTTAACCACAAGTTCATGAACCAGAATGCACTGTGAATAATTATTTATTTGAAGCCCATAAAAAAGATAAAACATTTTAAAGCAGGAATAGAAATTGTTTCACTTATCAAAATACTGTCCCTTCTTTGTTTTAGTGCACTATTTCGGGAGAGGAAACAATGTCGTGACTGCCCTGTGTTTGCTCTAAGAAATTTCCAAACAATTGGGATTTCCAAACAGTAGATTTCTGTACTGGAAAGGTTATAGTGTATCATTATGTCACAAGGTCAGGGACTTCTACACACGCTCCACTAAGGCAGTAGAGGTGTGAAGACGATTGGAAAGACAGAGTCACACAGAACATGTTGTAATTTCCCCAAAGGGTGTAGTCAGGTTTCTAGAATCCGTTACTGGGTACAAAGTGACTCTCTACAAAAGACAAATAGGAACTGACCAGAAAGAGAGGCTGTATGGATTTGTAAAGGGTAGATCACATTAAACAGAGTTGAATATTTTAAGAAATATTAATGTGATCCATAACGTAGTGTCTGGGGATATTACTACTATGGGCTTTCAGAATGCATTGTGTCTCTACATCACAGACCGTTAGCGAGAATGAGAACTCATGGAATTGGTGGCAACTAATTGACATAGACAGGGAATTAATTAAAGGTAAAGTCGCCAGCCAACCAAGCTAACTGGCGCTCCAGAACTGATTAAGTGAACTTCATAACGTGTAGAGTCAAATTGTCAGAATGTGACTCACGGCATCTCTCAGGAATGTGGTCAGGTTTTTCCTATATCTAATGACTTAAATGAAGGAATTTGGAGTTGTATATCTTCATTCTCCAGCAATACAATTGTATGGATGGCCACAAGAAGTATTTCTGTAGTGGGACACTGCTAGGCTAAGCAAGTGGACAAAACTGCTGTGTTAAAATTCAATGTTGGAGAATGTTAGCTCACTCACTTTAGGCCCAAGATATAATCACGGTATTTCTGAAATGGCACAAAGCTGGAAATTGTGAGCGAGGAGACAGTGGGGTCCACGCACAGGAAATACCAGTAATTAGCAGACAAGTTATTAGAATATTAGCATTTATCTCATGTCAGCTGGAATACAATGAGATAGGAATTATATGGCTATAGAAAAACCTCAGTCACACCACACCAGGCATACTTAATCCACTCTTTAAAACCTAAGAGACAGCAACAGGACGAGGCCCTCAAGCTATTCAATAGCTATTCAATCATGGCTAATCCGGCATTCCTCATGTCCACCTCCCTTCATTTTCTACATAACCTTTTATTGCTCTAATGTATCAATCTATCTCTGCCTTAAATATACACAAGGACTCTGCCCCCACAGCTCTGTGGCAAAAAGAGTTCCAAAGGCACAAACCTCTGAGAAAAGAAATTCCCTGTCATTCGTAAATTGACGGTCCTTTTTACTGAAATTACACCCCGAACCCAGACTCTCCCTGGAGGAGAAACAATTTCTCACTTGGTAACAATTGATTAGGTTGCATTATTAAAATGCATGATGGCAAATATGCATTTGCTACTTTTAAGGAATAAATGCATGCAGTGCAAAAGTCGCATATTTCCATCTGGTGTAAGATAAATAGCTAACAAAATAAATTAAGGGTAGTATTAGATCCAAACAGAAGTCACAAAGTTGCTATAAAGAGTGCTTGAAGATTGGGAGCAGTTTAAAATTTTCAGTAAAAGAGGACCAAAAGGAGAAAAATGACAGTAAACTTAGAAGGAAGGTAAAGACAACTGTAAGAGCTTCTACAAGTATGTTAAAAAAAGGTTAGCGAAGAAAAATGTAGGTCCTTTACAGGCTGAGAATTGACAATGGAAGGCAAGGAAATGACAGAGCAATTAAATAAATACTTTAGTTCTGGTTGCACAGGAGGCAGCACAATTAACTTCCAAAATACAAGAGAACCAAGGGTCTATTGGGAAGGAGGAATTGGAAGAAATTAATAATTAATTTAAAGTGATTAATGGGATTAAAGGTGGTGAATCCCCAAGGCCTGATAATCTCCAGGCTGCTGAAGGAGATGGCCATGGACACACTGGATGCAGTTGTTGTCATCTTCTGCTTGAATCGGCAAGTGGCAAAGGTAACCCCACTGTTTAAAAAAGGTCAGGAGGCGGAGAAAACAGGGAATACTTGTCCAGTTAGACTAACATCTGTGGAAAGTAAAATGCTAGTCTATCATAACGAATGTAATAACAGCGCACTTAGAAAACATCAACGTGATTAGACAAAGTCAACATGGATTACCGAAAAGGAAATCATGTTTGACAAGCCTACTGAAGTTTTTTGAGGTTGCAGTGAATAGAACAGACAAGGGAAAACTGCGGATATGCTGTACTTAGATTTTCAGCAACCTTTTGATAAAATTCCATGTAAGTGGTTACTGTGCAAGATTACAGCACATGTAATCAGGGTGATAAGGATTGAGATTTGGATATCAGGCAGGACACAGTAGGAATAAATGAACCTTTTACAGAGTGAAAAGCAGTGAATAGTGCGGCACAGAGATCAACGTTTAGGCCTCAGCAATTTACGATGGATATCAACGATTTGGATGAGTGAATTGAATGTTCCTACTTCTATGTTCACTGATGACACAGTTGGGATTGAGAGGAGGATGTGGCAAGGCGTCATGGTAATTTAGACAAGTTGAGTGAGTGAACATGGCATGTGGTTATCCACTGTGGTAGGAAGATCAGAACGGCAGAGCATTGTTTGAACAGTGATATATTGGGAAATATTGATGCCCTTTTACATCAGTCACTAAAAGCAAGCATGCAGGTGCAACAAACAGTTGGGAAGATGTGGTGTGTTGGCTTTCACTGCAAGGGGCTGTAAGTACAACAGCATGGATGTCTTAACTGAAGCTATTCAGGGCTTCAGTGCTGCAGGCAGTTTTGGTATTCTTAACTAGGAAAATATATACTTGCCTTAGAGGGAGTACATGCAAGATTCTGGGGTTAATTTCTGGAATGGCAAGTTTGTCAAAGATAGACAGATAGGGTCAACTGAGCCTGTAAAAATTTTCAAAGAATCATGGGTGATTTCGGTGAAAAGTTTAAGTTCCTAAAGAGCAGGACAGATTGGATACAATCTAGCACAAGGGGTCAGTCTCAGGATACAAGTGGGCCATTTAGGACAGAGATGAGGAAAAACATCTTCACTCAATGAGTGGTGATCCTGTGGAATCCTCTACCACAAAAGGCTAAAGAGGCCAAGTCACGGAATACAATAATGAAATAGATTTTCTCGGCATCAACAGGTCAAGGGGAGTGGGGGGACAGCAGGAAGATGATGCTGAGACACATTTAACCATAATCATATCGAATGACACAGAATGCTCAATAGGTCAAATGAAGTACTCTTGCTCCTTTTTTGTAATTTCCATGTCCCAAAAAGACAAGTGAACAACACTACAAATCCAGTGTCTTCAAACACCTCCTAGTAGTGACTTCATAGTTAATGCGTGCAATCAGAAATTCAATCTTGAATTGCAAATATGATCACATGTGAGACAACACACAGTAGACAGTGGAGGCTGAACAACTGGTCTCCTTGATGAACAGTCATCATTGAAGCAATGGGAGAATCCATCTCAAAGAAACATGCATTAAAACTAAAGCATCAGAAAGAAGATAAATGTTTACTTTAAAAGTGGCAGTGCTGCAGTTTGCAGGTACAGTAGTGGTTACTGGACAGAATGATAAAGTTCCAAGCTTTGCATTCACTAAACTCAGCACAAACTAAGTTCTTTTTCTTCCGGAAGTGAAATAAATTCCACAATTTTTAACATTGCAATAACTTAAAATGTCTCTGGGAAATGTCAAACAGGAAGGAATGATCTAAGTTAGAATGATACTGTAGACTGGAACTGTAATTATTGATATTATTAAATTCAGGCTAAACTGATAGGTCCATTGTCCTTGATTCAGGTGAAACTGGCCTTTCCCTACCTAATGGAATGTAAGTATCTGGTCCAGTAAACGTGCACAAGTTTACTGTACACATACTGCAAGGCCAGTCAACAAATGAACAAGAGAAAATGTCTCTGCATCTCAGCTGATGGCAGACTCAGGACTGAGATCCAATTGGATTTTGCTACTATTTGCAACAACTTAACTACATGAAAGAATATTTTCATTGCTTACGGGGATGAAATCCAAAATGTGGCAGCATCTTTTGTGTAAAAAAAAATTGACATTTCCAATTGCCACTTTCAAACAGTATGCGTCGATGCTTGAAAAAGCAATTTTGATGACAAGTACTAAAATGTAGCATTTTAGATTTTTTTCTTGAAACATTAGCATTGTTGGCAAAGATAGTACGGATAGCCCATTCGTAACTGCCCTCAAGGTGGTGGTAGGTAGTGGTGAACTACTGTCTTGAACTATAGCAGTCATTTGGTATAGGGACAAGGACAGGAAGGGAGTTCCAGCAACAATGAAGGAACAGGGATTTAGTTACAGGTCAGGATGGGACGTGCCTTCGAGAGAACTTGGAAATGGAACTGTTGTCAAGACGATCAGCCATTATCTAGAAAGGCTCAATGGGCTGAATGGGTTATTTCTGCTCCTACATTTCCATGTATCTGCTACCTTTACCCTTCTAGATGGTAGAGGTCATAGGTTTGGAAGGTGCCTGTCCAAGAAACCTTTGCTGCAGTGCATTTTGTAATTGATATACACTGCTGCCACTGTAAATGCTGAAAATGGTGAATGGGGTGTCAATTAAATACGTTGCTTTGTCTTGGATGATGTCAAGTTTCTTGAGTGTCGTTTGACGTACACTAATCCAGGCAAGTGGAGAATATTTCATCACACTCCTGACTTGTGCCTTGCAGACAGTGGACAGGATTTGGGGAGTCAGGAGGTGAGTTACTCACTGAGTACTCTTAGCCTCTGACATGCTCTCAGAGCCACTGTGCTTATGAGTGGTCCAGTTCAGTTTCTGGTCACTGGATGTTGATTGTGGGGGATTCAGTGATTGTAATGTCATTGAATATCAAGGAGCGGTTGTTAGATTCTCTCTTATTTGAGGTGGTCATTGCCTGACACTTGTGTGGTGCGTATGTTTCGTGTTTAGGTTCAATACAACCATTCTACAACTATTTTCATTTGTACATATTCCAATGATACCTGGGCATTAAAGCGATTACATATTCAACCTAAATGCTAGGTAGCTACGCTGGCAACTGGTTGTTCTGGAAAGGGGAAGACAATAAGCAAAGTTTAGGAAACTGCCTGAGAACATAAGCTGAATATTCAGTCGATGAAAAATTGCAGCATGCTGCTGTGCAGAGGGATCTGTGTGTCCTTGTGCATGGATCATAAAAAGTTGATTTGCAAGCGCAGCAGGTAATTACCAAGGCAAATGGAATACTGTCATTCATTGCTAGAGGGATGGAGTTTATAAATAAACAGGTTATGCTGCAGCTGTATAGGGTGCTGTGAGGCCATACCTGGAGTACTGTGCATAGTTTTGGTCTCCTTACTTCAGAAAGGATTAACTGGCACAGGAGTGGGTTCAGAGGAGGTTCACTAAGTTGATTCCAGAGTTCAGAAGGTTGGCTTATGAGGTGAGATTGTGTAAACTAGGACGGTACTCATTGGAATTTCGATGTATGAGAGCAGATCCACAGAAACATATAAAATTATGAAGGGAATAGATAAAATAGAAGCAGGAAGGTTGTTTACAATGGTGAGTGAAACTAGAACGAGGGAACATAGCCTCAGAATGAGGAGGAGCAGATTTAGGACTGAGCTGAGGAGAAACTTCTTCTCCCAAAGAATTATGAATCTGTGTAATTCCCTGTCCAGTGAAGCAGTTGAGGTTATCTCGTTGAATGTTTTTAGGGCAAAGACAGATAGATTTTTGAACAGTTAAGGAATTAAGCGGGCGAGTAACTGGAGCTGATTTCACGAAAAGATCAGCCATGATCATACTGAATGATGGAGCAGGCTCAATGGGCCAGATGGCCTATTCTTGCTCCTATTTCTTATGAGTATCTGGAAGGCAAAGCTGTCATTACACTGCCTCCAATGGTAGGTAGGCATGATTACAGCACAAAGCATTTACATTGATAATTTCCTCTATTACAGATGCAAGAATCTTTTCAGAAAAAGCTCGCACAGGTCAATGGTTCTAATTCATGGATGGGATGACAGCATCACTGATCAATGGCAACATTTGCTGCCTATTGTCTTAGTAGTGTCTAGTAAAGGTTGCCCGAGACCAAACGGAACCACTGATGGTTATCTACTAGTTAAGGGATAATTGGTTGAGCACTTGATTAGGTATATTTGGTAACAAGTGATCAGTGTTCAAGTTGTGTAATGTGACAGCTCGAATAAAACCCTAAGCAGCGAATTAATTGTCTGGACTCTGTCAAACCAACCTTTAACCTCTCATGTCTGTCAATCTCTCAATGTCCTTGAGAAGATACTGGAGATAAAAATGTAGTAATAGGTCCTTCAGCTGGATATATATTTGTCACAAAGGACACTACTCAGTTCTCTTGGGGACAGGGTAGTGGGAGTAAAGTGTAAAGATCCTGAACAGTCTACTTTGTGTTTATTTTACTGTCAAATCAGGTCCTCTACATCCTTTCCTGATGTTTGATATGAAAAATCTTCAGGTAAACATTAGGAAGACTGAACGGCTGACCATAATTAAACTTGTAACATCACCTCTATTCTGGTCTAGTTTTTGAGAAAGGGCTGCCTGGATTCACAGCCCCATTTTGGTTTGGCGTGTTACTGATCAGCCCTCCAAAACATATCACAAGGATAAAATATTCATAATGGACAGGCTTAATTTCAACCTGCTGGGAAAATGCGAGTCTATCTGGTTTAGGCCGGGAGCTGCCTTATCATTTGAGAACAAACCATAAACAAGGGGCATAGCGTAACAGAAGAATGAAGATTGTATGAGGATTTGACTGGAAATTAGTCAAGAAGATTCACTGTATCATTTCAGTCAATGAGGAATAAATTATCAGCCTATGTTTCTGACATCAAGTAACAAATGAGCAGAAATTTCCCCTAGTTAAATATTGGCAAGATTGGAGAATTGCTTTCAGTCCCTACTCCAAACCTCATTCCCTAACTAACAACTCCATCCATCTCCCTGGCAACAATACGAGATGAAGCATTATGCTCATAATTGTAGTGTCAGGTTTGACCGAAATGAGCTTCCAGCCTTATTCTTGTATCTCTAAAGCCAACTATTTCCATCTCAGCAACATCACTTGCACTGCCCCAACTCATCTATTGTTGAAAGCCTCATTCTTGCTTTGTTACCTCTAGATTTGACTATTTCTAAGAACTTCTCATTGGTCTCCACATTCTTTCCCACACTGACTCCAAGTTAAGCACTGTCTCGATTTTAAAATTCTCTTTTTTTTTTCAAATCCCATCACAGCCTCACTCTCCATCTCTGGTATATCCTCCAGCCCTTTAAGCCTCTTATTTGATTTGATTTATTATTGTCACATGTACCTAAGTACGGTGAAAAGTTTTTGTTGTTGTTGTGACAGTGAAAAGTTTTGTTTTGCATGCAGTACAGGCAGATCATACCATACAACGATCATAGGGTGATTGAACACAGTGAGGAATATCAAGTTATGGGTTCAGAGAAGGTGCACAAAAAGCAAGATCAACATTAGATTTGAAATTTGAGAGGTCCATTCAGAAGTCTAATAACAGTGGGGAAGAAGCTGTTCTTGAACCTGTTTAAGCTTTGTTTAAGCTGTACGTCTGTTTAAGCTTTTGTATCTTCTGCCTTACAGAACTGGTTGGAAGAGATTATAACCAGGTTGGGAGGGGTCTTTGATGATGTTGGTTGCCTTTCCACGGCAACAAGAAGTGTAGATTGAGTCAATGGATGGAAGGTTGGTTTGCGCGATGGTCTGGGTTGTGTTCACAACTTTCTGTAGTTTCTTACAGGTCCTGGGCACAGCAGTTGCCGTGCCAAGCCGTGATGAACCCAGATAGAATGCTTTCTATGGTGCATCTGTAAAAGTTGGTGAGGGTCCTTATGGACATGCCAAATGTCCTTAACTTCCTGAGGAAGAAGAGGCATTGTTGCACCTTCTTCATCGTAGCATCAATGTGGATGGTCAAGGACAGATTGTTGGTGACCATCACACTTAAGAACTTGACACTCTTGACCCTCTCCACCTCAGCTCAATGGATGATGATGGGGGTGTGCCCTCCATCTTGCTTCGTGAAGTCAATGGTCAGCTCTTTAGTTTTGCTGGCATTTAGGGAGAGATTGTTGTCTTTGCACCACATCACCGAGCACTCTATCTCTTTCCTGTATTCTGTCTCATCATTGTTTGATATTCAGCCTACAATGGTGGTGTCATTAGTGAACTTGTAGATGGAGTTCAAACAGAATTTTGGGGAGTACAGTAGGGGGCTGAGTATGCATCTTCACGGGGTGTTGGTGTTGATGACTGTTGTGGAGGATGTGCTGTTGCCTGACTTCACTGATTGCAATCTGTGGGTCAGCAAGTTGAGGATTCAGTTGCAGAGGGCAGAGCAGAGACGTAGGTCTCAGAATTTGGAGATTGATTTGGTTGTGATTATAGTATTGAAGGCAGAGCTGTAGTCAATAAGTAGGAGCCTGACGTAGGTATCCTTACTATCCAGATGTTCCAGGATGAGTGTAGGGCCATGAAGATGGCATGTGCCGTGGACCTGTTGCATGATAGGCAACCTGCAAGGGATCAAGGCAGGCTGGGAGACTAGAGCTGATGTGAGCCATTACTGACCTCTCAAAGCACTTTATAATTATGGAGGTCACAGCCACTGGGCAGTAGCAACTGAGGCACGTTGAATGTGTTTTCTTTGGTACCAGGATGATGGTGGTCTTCTTGAAGCAGGTGAAGACTTCAAATTGTAGCAAACAGAGGTTAAAGATGTCAGCCGATACTCCCGCCAGCTCGTCTGCACAGGATCTGAGTACATGGCCAGGGACTCCCCATCTGGGCCCACCGCTTTCCATGGGTTCACTCTTAAGAAGACCAATGTGACGTCTCTGCTTTCCTCTCATTCTGGCCTCTTATGTATCCTCAACTTTAATCATATTAACATTGGTGATTGCACTTCAGCTATGTAAGCCCCACGCTCCAAATTTCATCTTTACACCTGTCCCTCCACCTCAATTTCCTCCTTTAACATACCTAAACCCTAACATATCTGACAGACTAACTTATAGGGTTCAGTCTCAGATTCTACTTTGAAATGCCCCTGTGAAACACCTTCATAGAATCATACAATCCCTGCAGTGTGGAAGCAGGTCATTTGGCCCATCAGGTCTCCTCTGACCCTCCACGAGAGCCACCCCTCTACCCTATTCCTGTAACCCTGCATTCCCAGTGGCTAATCCACCTAGTCTGCACATCCCTGGATACTGCAGGCACTTTAGCATGGCCAATCGACCTAACCTGCACACCTTTGGACTGTAGGAGGAAACCTACGCAGACACAGGGAGAATGTGCAAACTCCACACAGTCACCAAAGGGTGGAAGTGAACCCAGGTCCCTGGCACTGTGAGGCAGCAGTGCTAACCACTGAGCCACCAAGCCACCTTGTGATGTTTCATTTTGTTAATGGTACTATTTAAATATTAGTGATAGGTGCTGTTACATTAAGTTTCAAATATCAGTGGGATCTTAATTCAGATATGTCAGTGCAGCACCACAGCATAACCACTCAAAACCATTGCAATGTGGATGTGGGACAATATAGATTTAAGGGATTACAGACAAAGGAGCTAAAGGTCCTTCTCATTCTTGCTGTCTGCTTCTGAGGATTCATAGATAGGACCTTCTTTGATGTCAAACCATGCCAGGCAATGCCAGGCAAAACCAAAAAGTAAATCCAACAACCATAAGGAACACTGACAGCACTATTACAGACAGGTGGTGATGTTTCAGTTGTACAGACTTCATACAAAGTATTACATTAGGTTCTGGGCATTCAGGGAGCATATAGTGTACATCACAGACTCACCATACACTTATTCTTAAAGGTTACATTGTGAGGATAAGTGTCACAAATCATGATTGATAGAGTTTGGCTGTTTGAAGAATAAAGAATTGAAGAGAAGTGTTTGAAGTGATAAAGGCTTCAATAAAGAGAAACTATTTCCTCTGCTGGAGGAAGTCAGGACAAGGGAACACCATGTTCAAATTAAATCCTAGCCCATTCCTAGGTGCAGTAAGAAATACATTTTTGACAAAATGCAGCAAGTATCAGGAATACTATCTATCTTAAAAAAATCAACCCTACAATGCAGTATTTTAAGACTGGGATATTTACATTGCGTAAGAGCATACAGGGATGAAGCATCGAAAATTAAGCCCACAATCAATTTAGTATCGTCAGTCAGGCCTGCAGTGTGGCATGCACGTATGTATTGGAAACCATGCATTTTAATACACAGAAACCTACTTTTTGCAAACATAAACAACTTCACTGGTTGGGTGTCTTTTTTAAACACCTGAATGGGTGTAACTGATGAAGGGTCTAGGCCCAAAACATCAAGCTTTCCTGCTCGGCCAGCTGTGTTCATCCAGCTCCACACCTTGTTATCTCGGATTCTCCAGCATCTGCAGTACCTATTATCTCCACTATATTTATTATACCTGAATGGGTGTAGCCAGTTCTCTCAGATCCAGATTCCTGGGTTTTGGCTTTTTCAGTAGCATGAAAAGCTCTTGGGGTCTCAAAAGAGTTGGAAGCTTCAGTGAATTTCTCCTGGCTGCTACACTCTCTGCATTTTCTCTTGATGTTTTTTTCCCTCCTTGATTGGAGAACTGCATGTGAGAATCTGTATATGAATTTGCCTTTTTGCCAAGGGGTGTGTTTATGGGATGTTACTCTATTGGAACAGTTAATTAGTAATATTTACTGTGCCTATTATTTGATTAAGTTCTCTAAATTCCTCTTTCTTTTGTTTGTATTTTAACTATGATGTTTAAATAAATTGTGTTTGACTTAACGTTGAGTAGTTTGAACAGTTGCATTGCATCTCGAACACGGCACTTCACATCTACCTTTAAAAAATGAAAACTCAGGTTCTAGACTACCTTCTTAGACTATTTTGAACAGGTCTGGTCTGGTCCATAACACCTCACACTGTATAAATATAGACATTCCCCTTGATTAGGGTTTCTTGGGAAGTGCCCTGATACATGCAAGATAAAACACTTCCAGAAAATTTGCTTTTTTCAGCAAGATTCAAGTTCTGAACTACAAAACAAACATTTGTCACCCCACTGATTAACAAGGGATACATTTCAATATTCCAATCAAATTGTTTAATTCCTGAATGAAGAAATATCTGACAGATAATAAAAATACCTACAATTTTCTCACCTACTTCTTTTAACACACTAAGGAAGATATGTCTATCTCATGGGTGGCAAACATTTTTTCTTAATCAAAGCCACTTAGTGTCATAGGGATGTACAGCACAGAGATGGCCCTTCAGCCCATCAAGTTTGTGCCAGATAAAAACCTAACTATTGTAATCCCATTTTCCAGCACTTGACCCATAGCCTTGTATGCCTTGGGATTGCAAGTGAACTTCTAAATATTTCTTTCATGCTATGAGGGTTTCTTCCTCTACTGCTCTTAGAAGCAGTGAAATCCAGATTAATATAAATTGATAAGGAAATAGATAAAGTACAATTATTGTAAATTATATTATCTAAAAATATATATTTAATGTGAAGGAAAATTTACTTTCACCTTCATTTCATTGGGAATTCCAACCATGCAGGTTGCCCACCAATGCTGTGTAATCCGGCGTATGTATTGACAGAGCAACTCTGATGGAGTCAATGTTAAAATGAAGAGTTCCTGTAGTACTGCCACTAAATAGTTAACTGCAATTGGCAAGGCTACCTGCAATCAACATTATCAATTTAAATTTAAAAGGCCATGTACAAAAGTGACTTTAATTGCCCTGCTGCAGCATGCAACCAGCTACCTGATTGTATGACCTGGTTATATGATTTAAATCTTGTAATCTATTGATTATCTCTACAAATTTTACTGCCAGCTACTCACTGGCACTTGGCAAGCTACCAGTTGCTCATGATCGACATACTGGTGACCCCTGGGTTACTTTCAGACTCATTTGCTCCAATGCAAGTTTTTATTTCTCGTATTAGATAAAGTAAGTTCCAATCTTTGATTAATATTTTGGTTCCCTTGTACTACTGGTATTTTGTTCTCTTCTATTTGCAAAGACAGAACACAAATCTTGCAAATCTACAAGAGGCACTGATTTACATAGGCTCATACAGTCCAGAACTCAGCAACTGCCCCATCATATTCCGCAGCACAGTACTGTATAGCAAAGGTTATCACACACATTCACACCATGTTAACATTCAATTCAATGCAACTGGAACCTTCCAGTCAACACCCATCTCCTGGCTTCCTTTCCTCACAAACATCCCTCGCTCACACACTTTCCCTGACTGACGAAAACCCACAAGTTGAAACAATGCTGCACCCCACTTACTCGCTATATGATGACCTGTTCATCTTCCGTCTCAGTGCTCCATATGGAGCACCCTCCCTGAGCAAGATCTACCAGTAAACTCCTTTTGATCAAGGAATGAGAAGCATAAAAAGTCACAAACAAGCTCCTTGTGACAATCCCAATGCATTGAATGGCAAGCTCTGAACTTTGGCAATGCGAATGGTTCTTATTAAACAGGCTCAGGACAAGCCAGGGCCCCTACAAAGCCAAAGACCAGTACAAATCCCTTACACGCTTGTGGAGAGACACAAACAATGCTGCACATTACCGAGGAGTGGTCTCATGACAAACGAAGAAGCAGACTAACCACCTTAAATTAGATGGCAGCTACTCGGCTCCAAGGATTTACATTCACTAAACAACAACAAAAACAAGCCTGCCATTTCCTCATAATCGATTACAGAATCAATCTTTCAGAGACCAACAGCTTGGTTTCTCCTCCCCTTATAATTACATTAAAAAGTTGCTGTCAGATTTTAATGCAAGTTACTTTTCATATTCCTCTCCACAGTTCTTAACACTTTGTATTCTTTAGTTCTTTTTAAATTTCTCCTCTTATTTTCTGGTATTCTGTTAAAGTTGAAGCAAACTATTGTGGATGCTGGAGATCTTAAATAAGGACAGAATGTGCAGAAACTCAGCAGGTCTGACAGCATCTGCAGAGAAAGAAACAGAGTTAACGTTTTGAGCCCAGAATGATTTTTCTTCGGAGTACCTAAATTCTGAGGAGAAATCATTCCAGTCAACTTTGTTCTCTCCACAGATGCTGTCAGACCTGCTGAGTTTCTCCAACACTTTCTAATTTTATTTCTGATTTTCCAGTTTTCTTTCTATTTTCTTTAGGTCTGCTGCACAAATCTAGTTCCTACTGGCCTTGGTCTCTTCTAGAATCATATCAAGAGCCCAACTAAACAAGCTCACATCTAAACATGTTAAAACAAACCATTCTGTTCTCAAGCATGTTCTTCCAGCATTTGAGAATTTCTAACATACCATCCTGAATGAACAAGCAGCGTCACATTCCTCAAAATTGTCAAACTTAAAAGGTATGAAATAATTATTACAACCGTTGCTCAAAGACCACATTTAAGTTGGCAAGTATGAAGTTAACAGAGGAGGAAGTTCTCTGCGCAATTACTTACCATTAGAGCAAGGCGAAGCTGAGGTCAACAGAAAAAGACAGAAAACTCAAAAACACAAAACTTCTCAAAATAGCAAAATTGAAGAGAATCAGAGAGAAAAAGAGAGAATATTTTCCTGTGGGACACTGAAGGCAAGGCATGGCTAGTACATATGAGAAAAAGAACTGGAAGTAGTTGAAAGGATGTGGTATTTATAAAGATACAGCAACGGGGGCGTATAACAAATGAGGTTTTTCAGAAACAATTCTAATGATTGAACTGTATGTTATAACAAATATCCAGAGACTGGAAATGTTAAACGTTAGGTCCTGCAAAAAAAAATCCAGCAGATTATTCTTCCAAGGTCTATAGAAATTACATTCACATTTGATATATCTGCAGGCTACTGGACTTAAGTAAATAGTAGCTTTAATAACCTTATGCTTGTTAACTCTACAGTCACTCTGATTGCCATCTGTTCACTTACTTGGAATCTCAGCCTCAGGTTTTAACAGCTTGACTACTCAATACCCCAACTGAGCAAACACAGATCAGCAAGGTGATCAGTCAAATAGCTCTGAATCTTACTACTTGCAACAGCATCTTTCATTTTAACACAGACGGCTTTTATTCAGGAAGGAAAACTTTATGCTAGTCATTGCCTGATGCAGATGCAATTCCGACGAAGGCTTCACTGCACCTGACTCATCCTAACCAGTCTTGTTTCCAGCATTCTTTGGACAACAATTCTCAAATTCTCTGCCATTTATCAGAGTGGGACAAGGGAGGTAGGGGCTCAGGTGACAACTCCATGGTAGGTCATGCACCAAATCTCCAAAAAAACAGTTTTATCAGGCACCATAATAATTATTTCCAATATCTGAGGAATAGCCAAATCTGTATATTACTGTAATTCTGATATTCATCTTTGCTACTTATCTACCTGCTGTTAATATTTTTAGCAGTTTATAGTTTAAGCTATAATCTGATGGTGTACTTCATGCAGGTGTACTCATGAATAGCACGTCAAAGTAATTTATTGCATGTGACTGTACTTTGACATTGCTCCGAGAGAAGTGACAGGGAGTTTTATAAATTCAGTACCGCTATTCCTCTAATTATTTTACGCAAAACAAGTCAGTAGATTTAACTAAAAGAAATAACAAACGATTGAAGTTTTTTTTACATTGCATTGCACCAATATTTATTTTGAAAGCCAAAATTGAAGGGTTAAAATATAGTACTTACTGCTTCTTTGATCTCACAGCAGAACACGTGAAGTTGGAACTCATCTGTACTGCAGTAACTTTCAGTAAATGCAAAGCAATTACTTTCTGCAGTCCCATTAACACCTCGGACACAGAATAACACTGTATATATTGGAAACGCAGCTATCTCCGTGGTCGTAGTCTGGTCTATTATCCTGAAGGAGGAAACAAAAAATAGGAATGTAGAACTCAGCAAACAAATTTGAAGTGTGAAGATTCCAGACATGACAGCAATTGGTCTCTACTGGGGAAGACTAACTTTGCCTGTTTACAAAAAAGAAGCATTTATTCTAATTTTCAACAGTTTGCATGGTGCCTAATTAAACAGTATATTCTGTAGAATGATAGAATCTTACAATAGCTTGATGCCTGTGCCAGCTCTTTGAAAGAGCATCGACTTAGTCCTACTTCCCTTACACTTCACTCAGTCCTCAAATTTCTTGTTTTCAAACAATCTTTTTTGACATTAGTATCCTTATTAAAATGAGTCTTGCCTTCTAACACAGTAAAGAAAACAAAACTTTAGGGCATCTTAGTTTAGGATAGATGGATCAGGAGGCCTTCGAGATGATTTATTAGCATGATATTTCAGTTGCATGGGCTGATTCTCCATGGTCAAATTTCATAGGTGTTCAAAATTAAGAAGGCTGCTTATGCATAAATAAATAGAAACTGTTTCCATTCACCAGACGGACACCGTACTGGGGCAAATACCTGGAACTGCCTTCCCAATAACAGTGAGTACAGAAATTCACAAAGGCAGCTCATCACCACCTTCTCATGAGCACAATGTCCACATTCAATGAATGAATCAAAAGGTAACCAGAGGACATGGATTTAAACTAACCAGCAGATATCAGAAGGTTGAAAAATATACTTTACAACAATTTATGATGACTAGGAATGCACTGCCCAAAAGGTTTTGATTTAAATGACAATTTCATAGACATCATTACTGACATTAGCTGCGAATTCCTGATTAATTTAAATAAATTCCCCACTGCCATGGTATGATCTGAATTCACATCAGCTGACTATTCCAGTGATATACCACAATGCTGCTGTAAACCATGAGTTATTGGTGGATTCAATCATAATTTTCAAAAGTGAACCGGATATGAAAAGAACAAGAATGAAAAGCTGATGTTTTTAACCATCACCATGAAGTTACTAAATTGTTATATATATCCAACTGGTTTGCTATTGTCATTTAGAGAAGGAAATCTCCCATCCTTATCTGATCTGGGCTCTCAGCAATGTGGTTAAAATAAGAAATCGGAGTAGAAGACTATTCAGCCCTTGAAGCTGTTCTACCAATTATTATGACTGATAGAACTGAGGTCTGAGCTTCACTTCCCTGTCCACCTCAGAATCCCTGACCCCAATGACCATCAAAATTTGACAGACTCAACCTTGAATACATTCATGGCACAACCTCCATGATTCTGTGGAAAGGGAACTTCAAAATTTAACAACTCTCAGCAAGAAGAAATTCCTCCTCATTTCAATCTTTAATGGAAGAGTCTTTATTTTGAAACTTTAACCCCTAGCTGAAGACACGCCCACCCCCTCCACGAACAAATATTAATACCTACCCTGACAAGTCTCCTCAGAATATTATAAAATTATAATGATTATTTCAATAAGATTACCACACATTCTTCTAAATTCCAATGAGTATATGCCCCTCAGTTTCAGCTATTCTCAGAGATAAGACTTTCATTTACTACCTCTTGACTATGGATGCCTCAGCCCCTTGTTCTGCTTGCTTTCTCACTACTTTCCAGCTAATTCTAAGAATTGATTTCTTCTGACACAACATTCAGTAAGGCCGACTGTAGATTTTCCTACGAGCTTCAAATTAAAAGCTTCAAACATCCAGCTTGTTTGTTCACAAACTGAAACTTGAATCAACTCCCATCTGCAACATACTTGGCAAATCAAGACTGTTTTTTGAGCTTCTTATAATGCAGGTTGGAAATAAGCATTTACTTTGGCTGCCTCTTCGTTGGCTGGAAACCACATGAGGTCAAAGCTGCAACACCCTCAGCAAACACCTAGATAATGCGAAACCAGGGAACTTTCCTAAGCTCTACCTAATTCCACGACAATGCAACTTGCTCTAGGGATGATCTCAAATTGACCTTTAGATTAAGTATCCTATACACAAAACACCTTCTTTGATGAACTTTACAAACTTCTGGATTAAATTAACGCTTTAAAGCAATTTAGTCTTAACTCCCAAAACAAAAACATCTCCCTGGACTGCCCTTATTGTAAGGATTGCAGACATCATGTCCCCATTGAAAGTCCACATACAGGCCATACATTGCTTCAATATCTCCATCTCCTGTTTTATGATCTTGCCTTTCAACCTTGCCTGTTAATTACTTAAGCCAACATACCCAAACATTTTACGTGCAAATAACACAATACTGCCCTCATTGCATTCACCCTGATTTTCTCCAGTTGAAGCTTTCATCTCTAAAATGAAGTTATATATTAAAACATGTGAACCACGAATTTGACACTTGGAACGCTTTCTAATTACTTACCCTACCTGCATGGTGACCTCTTATGATACATGCACCAGAATAACAAGTTTCTTTGTACTGCAGCATTCTGCAGTTTCTCTCAATGTAAACATTATAAGACCATAAAGCCACAAGACACAGAAGCAGAACTGGGCCATTTAGTCCATTGCATCTGCTCCGACATTTAATGTTATCGTGGATTTCTGCTTTTCTATTCCTGCTAAAGTCACAGTATCATATGGTACACAGAAGAGGCCCCTCAGTTCACTGAGTCTGCACTACCAAAAATACACTAAATCTACTGTCCAGCACTTGGGCCACAGCCTTGAATTATACGACATTTCAAAGGCTGACCAAGTACAATTTTTAAGCTTGTGAGGTCACCTGCCTCACACTCCTCCCAGACAGTGCAGTCCAGATCCCCATCACCCACTTGATGAAAAAGCTTTCCTTCAAGTCACCTCTAAACTACCTATCTTCAACACTAAATTATGTCCTCTTCTTAATGACCCTTTAACTTAGGGGAACAGCTGCTTTCAATCCACCCTGTCCTTGCCCTTCATTCTCTTATACAACTCTATCAGGTCATCCCTCAAAGTTCTCCGCTCCACAGAAAACAACATGAGCCAACCCTAACCCAAGCTTATCCGGTCTCTTTTCATAATTGAAATACTCCATCCCAGGTAACACCTCCTTTGCAATCACATCTTTCCTACAGTGTGGTGACCAGAACAGCATACAGTACTCCAACTGTAGCCTAACCAAAGTTCTGTACAGCTCCAACATGTGCACTGTCTGATTCTGTGACTTTAGCAGGAATAGAAAAGCAGAATATCTATGATCTCATTAAATGCCGGAGCAGACGCGATGGACTGAATGGTCCAGTTCTGCTTCTGTGTCTTATGGCTCTATGGTCCTATAATGCTTAAATTGAGAGAGACTGCAGAATGCTGCAGTACAAAGAAACCTGTTATCCTGGTGCATGTATCATAAGAGGTCACCATGTTCTTATAATCTATGACTCGACTGATAAAGGCAAGAGCCATGTACTGCTTTATTAACATGTCCTGCCATCTTCAGGAATCTGTAGACAAGCACTCCAAGATATCTCTGTTCCTCTGAGCTTCCTAGTGTTCTTTTACATTTTTCATGTTATACTCACTTAATCTATCTCCTTAACCCTAACCTTATTTTCATATCATCAGGAAATTTAGCTACATTGCGGCCTGTCCCTTCACCAAAGTTATTTACAGAGATTGCAAACATTTGAAGCTCCAGTGCAGATTCCTGCACACCCACCATTCGTTTGTTATGAATATTTTGACCAGTCAGATTGACAGGAATACTGAAGGTTTGTGTTTAGGGAAAGTCGGGTAAGTGAAAAGACAAATAAGAGAAACAAAGAGGAACTATGAGAAAAGACTAGCAGCTAACAAAGGGAAATACTGTCTTTTGTAGGCATATAAACAGTAAGAGAATGGTTAAAGGAGAAATAGGGCCATTCAGAGACCAAAAAGAGATTTACAAGTGGAGGCAGGGCATAGCTAAGGTGTAAATGAATATTTTGCACCTGTCCTTCTAAAAAAAAAGATGCTGCTGGCCAGATAACAGCAGCATCAGAGGAGACATCAGAGTCACCAGAAGTTTTCAAAATCAATAAGGAAGAAGTTTTAGATAGACTGTTGACACTCAAAGGTGACAAGGCACCGGGATGGGATGAGATGCATCCAAGGATTTGAAATAAAAAGTGAGGTTAGAAATTGCAGGTGCACCGGCCACAATCTTTCAATCTTCCCTAGATTCAGGGAAGGTGCTAGTAGACTGGAGGATTGCAAATAGTTTGGCCTTGTGCAAGATCACCTTGTAAGGATAATTCTACCAATTATACTCGTCAGTTTAACTTTGGCGCAGCTTACTGAAACAATTATTTGGGATAGAATTAGTATTCACACGGAAAAGAAGGGCTCACTAGGAAGAATCAGCCTAGATTTCTAAAGGGGAAATCATATTTAACGAACGAGACGTGAATGACTATAGCAACTATCTGAATACAACATGAGGGTTAAGAACGTAAAAATGGCAAGAGCGAAGAACAGATGGAGGCGGATTTTATATTCTTAGCAGCCACACAAATCATCTTCCATTTCATCTGGAGTTAAAGATGGACTGTGACCACAGGGACATAATGTACAAAACTGGATGAGGGGGGAAAAGAGACTGGATAAAGAGGTGGATGGGGGAGAATGCACCCCAATGCCATCCTCTTCCTAATGGTCACTTTTGTGTGCAGTTGCATCAAGCTGTGTGTAGATCCTTGGCACGTAAACACCAAGCGTCACTGTGTACCAGGTTTTACCTGTCCCTGGTGTCGTGGAGCACTGCAAGTAGTTGGACCGTTCCATATCACCTGCCCTTCATGGAAAAATGTGCAAAGAAAAGCACCTTTGACCACAAGTCCATCAGGAAGTGGTCAGCACACAGCGTTTTCGATACCCTGCAGGAAAAGGAGAGGGTGGACCCTGTCGCATAGTTCCCTGAGCAAACTGTCGAAGTCATTTGGCAGAATGCCTCATCACCACAACTTTCCAACATGCACCGAGACATCACGTGACTGGTGATGAGAAGAGCACTGACAGTAAGATCCTTCACATAAGTCTGGACTTTGTCACCCACGCTGCCCTCGAAGAGGCTGCACTGGTGATGAGACAGCCACACATCTCCTTCTGGAGTGTGCCTTTGCAAAAAAAAGATCTGGAGAGTCATGCAGTGGATTTTGTCGAGCTTCATCCAGAGCAGCTCCATGATGCAAGACTCTGTGCTCTACATGCTGTTCCCCAGGATGCACACCAGTACAAACATGGGGACCATCAACTCAGTGAAAGACACTCTTTGGTCTGCCCGAACCTTGTTGGTCTTCCAGAACAAGGAGTTGACCCTGAATGAGTGTTGCAGACTGGCGCATTCCAAGGCCCAGGGCTACATGCTGAGGGATGCACTAAAGCTTGGGGCAGCTACCACTAAGATGCAATGGGGAAAGACCACCATGTAGGCTTTCAGCCAAAGTATAATGGGGGTCCGTTCAGTTGTCAGACACGCTGAGTGCCTCAAAATGAACAGAACTAGTTTCCTAATAGAAAGCAGAAAATGCCTTTTTTGACAACTGTAAAGAAGCTCGGAGTAACGTTGAAATTCCAATGTTCTGCTTGTTTTGTTTCCCTGCAAAGACTATACCAAACTGATTTAGAACATTTGCATGTACTTACAGATCAATTTTATGAACAAAGTATATTTTTGACCAAAAAAAAAGCTTGATTAGGATGACACTGTTGATGTGCCACCCAAGACTTGAGGAATGTTATAGGTCATGATATAAAAGATATGGTGGTTACGTGGATACAATAGACAATAGATGCAGGAGTAGGCCATTCGGCCCTTCGAGCCAGCACCACCATTCATTATGATCATGGCTGATCATCCATAATCAGTATCCTGTTCCTGCCTTATCTCCATAACCCTTGATTCCATTATCTATAAGAGCTCTATCCATCTCTTTCTTGAAAGTATCCAGAGACTTGACCTCCACAGCCTTCTGGGGCAGAGCATTCCATATATCCACCACTCTCTAGGTGAAGAAGTTTTTCCTCAACTCTGTTCTAAATGGCCTACCCCTTATTTTTAAACTGTGTCCTCTGGTTCTGGACTCACCCATCAGCGGAAACATGCTCCCTGCCTCCAGAGTGTCCAATCCCTTAATAATCTTATACGTCTCAATCAGATCCCCTCTCATCCTTCTAAACTCAAGTGTATACAAGCCCAGTCGCTCCAATCTTTCAACATATGATAGTCCTGCCATTTCGGGAATTAACCTCGTGAACCTACGCTGCACTCCCTCAATAGCAAGATTGTCCTTCCTCAAATTTGGGGACCAAAACTGCACACAATACTCCAGGTGCGGTCTCACCAGGGCCCTGTACAGCTGCAGAAGGACCTCTTTGCTCCTATACTCAATTCCTCTTGTTATGAAGGCCAGCAAAATTGGCTGAGTGATAGGAAACAGAGTAAAGGTCAATGGATATTTTTCAGGCTGCAGGAAGGTTTGTAGTGGAGTTTCCCAGGGTCAGTATTGGGACTCTTGTTTTTCCTTTGATATATATCAATGAAATAGATCCTAATGCACAAAGGACAAATTCAAACTTTACAGAAAAAACTAAACTTGGAAGAATTGCAAACTGGGAAGAGGACAATGTGGAACTCCAAAAGGACACTGACAAGTTAGTTAAGTGGGTGGATGGGTGGCAGATGAGGTTCAATAAAGAGAAGTGTTAGGTGATACACTTTGGTGAGAAGAACATTGAAAGATAATACAAAATGGGCAGTACAATTCTAAAGGAGGTGCGGAAGCAGAGGAACTCGGGTGCAATTTTGTGCACAGATCATTGAAGGTGGTAGTACAGATGAAGGGAGCAGTTAATAAAGCTTACAATACTCTCAGCTTTATTAATAGGGATATAAAGTGCAAGAGCAGGAAGATGATGTTAAACTTGTACAAGACACTTGCTTGACCTGAGCTGGAGTATTATGTACAGTTGTGCATGCCACATTTTAAATTCATAGAAAATCAATAGGATCCCTACAGTTTGGAAGCAAGCCATTTGGCCCATCGAGTCCACACTGACTCTCCAAGGAGCATCCCACTAGACTGACCCCAACCCTATCTCTGCATTTCCCAACCTAGACACTGTGGGCAACTTAGCATGGCCAATGCTCCAAACCTGCACATCTTTAGACTGTGGGAGGAAACTGCAGCACCTGGAGGAAAACCATGCAGACACAGGGAGAATGTGCAAACTCCACACAGACAGTTGCCCAAGGCTGGAATCGAACCTGGGTCCTTGCTGTTGTGAGGCTGCAGTGCTAACCGCTAAGAATATGAATGCACTGGAGAGTGTGCAGAAGCAATTTACAAAAATGGTTTTGGGAATGAGAAAGTTCAGTGATAACGACAGACCAAAGTTAGGATCGTTTTCCCTGGAGACAAGGCTGAGAGAAGATTTGATTGAGGTTTTCAAGATCATGAGTAGGCTGGATAGAGTAGATAGGGAGAAGCTATTCCTGCCTGTAAATGAAGGAAAAATGAGAGCATGTAGATCTAAAGCAAAGTGCAAAAGAAGAAAGGATGAGGTAAGAAAAAAACTTTATTCACAGTGAGTAGTTAAGAGCATGGAATACACTACCTGGAAATATGGTGGAAGCAAGTTCAATTGAGGCATTCAAGAGGACTTTAGATGATTATTTAGATAGAAATGTGTGCAGAGATACAGGGAAAAAGCAGAAGATTGGAACTAGGTAACTGAAACAGTGCAGGCGCAATGGGCCGAGCAGCCTCTTCTGCACTATAACATCTGTTTGATTCTGTGATTCTGAAATTCAAAAACAGGTTTCTGAAAACCTTTTTGAAATTCACCTACATTGACCTTATTTGTCAATACACTCTTACGCCTACATGTTCTGCCCCCTCTGGTCACATTCTGGTTACCAATACCTACATAGTCGTCCTGCATTATTGCCTTGCACTTTCTCTTTCACTTCCACTTCCTAAATATTTCCTCACGTGAATGCTCCTCCATGCTAGTTAGTTTAAAGCCTTCTCTTTACAACCCTGGTGTTGATCAGGGTTCACCAGAACACTGATCGCAACTCAATTCAAGTGAAGGCTATCTCAATGGGACAGCTCCCCGTTTCCCCAAAATATGTGTCCCATGAATTGAAAGCACTTGCTCCTACATCTGTAAGTCACATATTCAACTCTCTGATCTTCTTTATGCCAAGTTATTCATGGCTCAGGTAATAATCCAGGGATCATCATTTTCGGGGCTCTGCTTTTTAGCTTAGTGTGCTCATACTGTCTCAACAGAATGTCATTCTCAGCCCTACCTATGTCACTGGAACCCCCATGACCCATGACAACTGCATCAATCTTCAAGCTCCGTACCAACCACAAAGAGATTAATTTGGAGTTGATAAAATATGGAGCTGGAGGAACAAAGCACGTCAGACAGCGTCTGAGAGCAAGAAAGTCGATATTTCGGGTCAGGACCCTTCTTCAGGACTGTGGAGGGGGACAGGAGCTCTAAGTGCTATGCTCTCTAGTTTTTGACTGCCCTAAGGTGGGGAAAAGATCTTACCCTAACCATGTCCCTCATGATTTTATATGATTTATAAGGTCACCCCTTGGCCTCTGACACTCCAGGGAAAATAGCCCCAGCCTATTCAGTCTCTCCCTCTGGCTCAAACCCTCCAACCCTGGAAATGTCCTTGTAAATCTTTTCTGAAAGCCTTTTCAAGTTTCTCAACATCCTTCCTACAGCAGGGAATTGCACACAGTATTCCAAATGTGGCCTAACCAATGTCCTGTACAGCCTCAACATGACCTCCCAACTCCTATACTCAATGCACTGACTAATAAAGGCAAGTATAGTATGATGTGGGAACATAATTTTTGTTTCATTTGACAGGAAGAATAAAAAGGAAGCATATTACCTTTGTGGTGGGAGATTGCAAAGCTCAGATGTTTGCAAAAGGTTAGTACAAAGCTACAAGCAATTGGGAAAGCAAATAAAATGCGCTTATTTATTGCAGGGGAATTGAACACAAATGTAAAGGGCTAAGCTTCAGTTACACAGCATTGGTGAGACCACCACTAGAGTATTGTGACCAGTACTGGTCACTTTAAAGAAGGATGAAAATATATTGTGCAGTTCAGAGCAGGTTTACTGGACTAATACTTGGAACGAGTTGATTGTGAATAGAAGAGAGGTTAGACAGGCTAGGTTTGTATCCACTAGAGTTCAGATAGTAAGAGGCGATTTGATTGAAACATACAACATCCTTAGGTGACTTGACAGAGGAGATGTGGAGACGACGTTTCCTCTTGTGAGAGAACTAGGGGTCACTGTTTTAAAAAAATCAAAGGTCACCCACTGAAAATGGAGATGATGCAGATATTTTTTCTCTCTGAAAGTCATGAGTCTTTGGCATACTCTTCCTTAAAAGGCAGAGTCTTTGGCTATTTTCAAAGCAGAAATGAAGAGATTCTTGATAAGCAATGGACTGAAAGGTTTTAGGGCTAAGTGGGATTGTGGAATTGAGATTAAAATCAGATCAGGCATGACTCAAATGAAAGGCAAAGCAGGCTTGAAGCACCAATTGGCCTACTCCTGCTCCTCCTAACTCAGGTGTTCATGGACAGTGAGGCAGCATATAACCAAAGATGGCAGAAAACATATCAGAGTCATAGATGTGCACAGCATAGAAACCAGCCCTCGGGTCCAACTCGTCCATGCTGACTAAATATCCTAAATTACTCTACTCCCATTTGCCAGCATTTGGCCCATATCCCTCTAAACTCTTCCTGTTCATGTACCCATTCAGATGCCTTTCAAATGTTGTAATTGTACCAGTCTCCACCACCTTCTCTGGCAGCTCATTTCATACTCACACCACCCGCTGCATGAGAAAATTGTTCCTTAGGTCCCTTTTAAATCTTTCCCCTCTCACCTTAAACCTACACCCTCTAGTTTTGGGCACCCCTACCCTGGGAAAAAGACCTTGGCTATTCACCCTATCCATGCCCCTCATGATTTTATAAGCTTCCAAAAAGGGAACCCCTCAGCCTCTGACGCTCCAGGGAAAATAGCCCCAGCCTATTCAGCCTCTTCCATATAGCTCAAACCCACCAACAGTAACACGCTTGTAAATCTCTCTGAGCATCTTTCCTTAATGGCCTAATACAATAGGAATCCAATCAGTGATTAGCTAGATGCAGTGAACTGATTACTCCTACTTCAAGGGAAGACTTCTGAAATGGTTAAAAATGGTTAAAATACATCTCAAGATGTAAAGAGTCTGAAAACTAATCTCAGCAGTCAACATTTTTTTTGTTCCTGACTTTATTACTACAAGTGCTTATTAATCTAAAATAAACATTGGTATAAGTGCCTTTCCTCTAGTTCAGAGCTGATAGGAGAGACATATTCGGCTGCAATTTCATTTGCAAAAGTAACAAATACATCCACGTTACACAATTTAAGCAAAACAACTACATAAATATGCACCAACACAAAGAAGTACAACACACAGATGAACTGATGTAGCTCAAATTGTCAAGGCACGCTATCCTACAGTGGACAGGAACGTGCAAAAGTATGGGATTGCACTATGCCATGACGACATGAGAAGGGGATGCCACACAACATCAAAGTGTCTTCTAGACTACAGCAACTGAACTAACATGCAGAAAATCAAAGAAGTGCCATTCATACCCAAGGGCTGTTCGAAGTTTATTGACCATTACCTCAACAACAACACTGCATGGATGACAGATCGATAGTGTTAGTGATTGTGAACTGAGATAGGTGGTTGAAGAAGAGTTTAAAAATTAGTAGCACAAATACTTCAATTAATGAAGGGCAGATTATTAACAGCCATTTAGCAGCACACTTTTTAATATAAGAGACAACAAGCCAGACAGGAAAAATTCAGCAGGTACACCTTTAATCAGTGAAAACAGAATGCTTCTCAACGAGTTTCACCACACAGTTTACAGAATAATGCACTAAACCTTCTGAAAACCAACAGTCACGATCTCACACTTCCAAAACACAAATCATTCCTGCACAATTCAAAGCACTGTGCTATACATACTCAGGTATACAACTTGGCAATAAGAGACAGTCGCCTGATAGTAGCCATATTTCCAACAGGGGTGATAGTATGTTTCATTTCACTGGGTTTATTCACTGGGTAAATATTGACTGTATCCATGAATTCTATTGGTTGCATGCAACACAAGCTACATAATCTTGACCAACCCCTTGGCATGCAGGAGAGAGAGAGTATAGCACTGAGGTAGACGGAGAGAAAGAGGACTGCAGGGGAGAGGGGTGCAAGGGAGAGTGGGGTTGTGAAGGGGGGGTGGAGCAAGAAGTCCACACAGGAAGGGTGGAGGGAAGGGTTCACTCCCTCAAACAGCCACGTGGGCAGAGAGGGAGGGAAACTGCACAGGCAGAGGGCAAAGAGAGGAGCGGACATGGGGGATACAAGTCATGCAATTCATTTACATGATACCATTATAGATCCGCAATATGAAAGCATCTAAACATTAATATTTCCAAATCTAAAATGGGCCACAGCACAGAAATGTGATTATGTGAGGAAGACAGGGGTTCAGAATACAGACACTTAGGGATGATGAGTTCACAGAGAAAATGTGTCAGAATGAGGGATGAGGGAACTCTGTGAAGAGACTGGCACTGCTGGGATTGTTCTCAAGGCAGATAAGGTTGACAGGAAACCTGAACATATACATTGTGATAGAACAAATAAGGAGGAACTGTCTCCTCTGCAAGGGGATCAGTAACCTGAGGCAATATATTTGAAACAATTGTCAAAAATCACCAGAGAGGAATTTCTTCACAGTGGACAGTTCTGGTCTGAAAGTGTGAAGGAGTCAGACTCCGGTGGAATTTGGAGAAGGTGACTGGAGGCTTATCTGTAGAAGGTTAGTTGTATTGTGATGGGTCTAAAGTAGATGGCTGTGAGATGGATGGAGAAGCATGTTAAGCTAACCAGCCTTTTTCTGTATTGTGGGATTCTATGATTGAAGATATAAATGATTGACAAGGATGCGGCCAGGATTGGAGCATTTGAGCTATAGAGAGAGGTTGAATAGGTTGGGGCTTTGTTCCCTGGACCGTGGGAGGCTGAGGGGTGACCTTACTCAGGATTACAAAATCATGAGGGGCACAGATAAGGTAGCCAAGGTGATTTTCCCAGGATAGGGGAGTTCAAAGCTAGAGGGATGGGTTTAAGGTGAGACAGGAAATATTTAAAAGGGATCTCGGAGCAATCTTTTTGCAGAAGGTGAAGCATGTATGGAACAAGCTGCCAGAGGAGGTGGGTACAATTACAACATTTAAAAGGCATTTGGTCGGGTACATGAATAAGAAGGGTTTCAAGGGACACTGGCCAAATGCTGGCAAATGGGACTATATCAGTTTAGGGCGTTTGGTTGGCACAGGTGAGTTGGACCAAAGGGTTTGTTTCCATGCTGTATTACTCTATGACATTATATAAGAATGTTGCACATTTGCAAAGATCTATTTGAGAAGCTGCAACTACAACTTTCACTGTTTTTGGAAAAACTAAAGCAGCCATTCAGCACAGAGAGGCAACAAATAGAACTTCCTCAAGCATTCATATTAAACATTTAATATGAGTGTGACAAAAGACTGAAAAGACAGCTGAAATAAGCATTTGCTGACGGTGAAACAAGGTTTTTCAATGGTATAATTACAAATCCAGTCCAGTCCTACTGAGCTAAATATATTTAGCATTTTAGGCAGAGGTGATGTGTACATTTGAGATTTGTTGCCAGCAACTTTAAAAGATGGTAGAATTAAGGAGAACCCTAAAACTTTCTATAGGTATGTGGGGAATAAAAGGATGACTAGGGTAAGAATAGGGCTAGTCAAAGACAGAAGTGGGAAGTTGTGTGTGGACCCTGTGGAGATCGGAGAGGTGCTAAACAAATATTTCTCATCTGTTTTCACTCGGGAAAAGGAGAATATTGTAGAGGAGAAGACTGAGATACAGGCTATTAGACTTGAAAGGATTGAGGTTAGTAAGGAGGTGGTGTTATCAATCCTAGAGGGTGTGAAGGTAGATAAATCCCCTGGGCCGGATGGGATTTTTCCGAGGATTCTCTGGGAAGCTAGGGAGGAGATGGCAGAGCCTTTGGTCTTGATCTTTGAGTCGTCATTGGCTACAGGTTTAGTACCAGATGACTGGAGGATTGCAAATGTTGTGCCCTTGTTCAAGAAGGGCAGTAGAGATGACCCAGGTAATTATAGACCAGTGAGCCTTACATCTGTTATAGGAAAAGTTTTGGAAAGGATTATAAGAGATAGGATTTATAATCATCTAGCAAGCAACAATTTGATTGGAGATAGTCAACATGGATTCGTCAAGGGCAGGTTGTGTCTCACAAACCTCATTGAGTTTTTTGAGAAGGTGACCAAGCATGTGGATGAGGGTAGGGCAGTTGACGTGGTGTACATGGATTTCAGTAAAGCCTTTGATAAGGTTCCACATGGCAGGCTATTGGAGAAAATGCGGAGGCGTGGGATTGAGGGAGACTTAGCAGTTTGGATTAGAAACTGGCTTTCTGAAAGAAGCCAAAGAGTGGTGGTTGATGGAAAATATTCAGCCTGGAGTCCGGTTACTAGTGGTGTGCCACAAGGATCTGTTATGGGACCACTGCTGTTTGTCATTTTTATAAATGACTTGGACGCAGACATAGGTGGATGGGTTAGTAAGTTTGCAGATGACACTAAAGTCGGCGGTGTGCTGGACAGTGTGGAAGAATGTTGCAGGTTGCAGGGAGACTTGGATAAACTGCAGAATTGGGCTGAAAGGTGGCAAATGGAGTTCCATGCAGATAAGTGTGAGGTGATTCACTTTGGGAAGAATAATAGGAAGGCAGAATACTGGGTCAATAGAAAGATTCTTGGTAGTGTGGATGTGCAGAAGGATCATGGTGTCAGGTACATAGATCCCTGAAAGTTGCCACCCAGGTTGATAGTGCTGTTAAGAAGGCATACGGTGTGTTAGGTTTCATTGGTAGAGGGATTGAGTTCCGGAGCCATGATGTCATGCTGCAACTGTACAAAACGCTAGTGCGGCCTCACTTGGAATATTGCCTACAGTTCTGGTCGCCCCATTACAGGAAGGATGTGGAAGCATTGGAAAAGGTGCAGAGGAGATTTACCAGGATGTTGCCTGGTCTGGAGCAAAGGTCTTATGAGGAAAGGCTGAGGGACTTGGGTCTGTTCTCATTGGAGAGAAGAAGGCTAAGAGGGGATTTAATAGAGACATACAAAATGATCAGAGGATTAGATAGGGTGGACAGTGAGAGTCTTTTTCCCAGGATGACGACGTCGGCTAGTACAAGGGGGCATAACTGCAAATTGAGGGGTGATAGATTTAAGACAGATGTCAGAGGCAGGTTCTTTACTCAGAGTGGTAAGGGCGTGGAATGCCCTGCCTGCCAATGTAGTTAACTCAGCCACATTAGGGGCATTTAAACAGTCCTTGGATAAGCATATGGATGATGATGGGATAGTGTAGGGGGTGGGCTTAGATTAGTTCACAGGTCGGCGCAACATCGAGGGCCAAAGGGCCTGTTCTGCACTGTATTGTTCTATGTTCTATGGTAGATCTGTTTTTAAAGTCTGAAATGTTCTTGATCTAGCCAGGTATGAGGAGAAATAAGGTTCAGTCTGGAGGGTGTCTAGCAAAACTAGGATGTCTGATTCAAATGCAACAGTGCCATTCATCACATTTATACCTGCATTATACAGGAACAGAAAAGGTGAGCTCTTCGAAAGGTTTTAAAAGGAATCCTTAACCCTTGCACCACGGTAAGATGTCTCACCACGCAGAGGGTCCTGTCCTGCCCCCAGCATTCATAAAGAGTGTAAGCTGCTCAGAAACAATATACAAATCAATCATGCCGGTACTTTTTTTCTGATATTGAGGACTCATCAAGTTCAATCTCAGGAGGGAGGAGCTGAGAAGGGGGTGTAAGGTTCAACTTGCATGAATAAACAGACTCCAGCATCATGCTTCATGCACAATCAGCAGTTAGTACAGATGTGATATGGCACAAACTTAATCTACAACAAGACTGATTTTAACACTAGTGCAAGGCACCTGATGTAGCACATAGAATTACGGTGCTGGAAATGGTTTAGATCCCACTTCCGTCTCGGAAGTCTCACTCAACGTAAATAGCTACCGATAATGGAGTTGCTACTTTTCTTATTCCAGTCTCTTTTGCATGATACATATAACTGCATAGCTGAACAATATTATTCATCATTTCGAAGTTGGAGAAATAATGCAGGTGAGACAGGACTGACTGCACAATTTGCCAGATGCAGCAAGAAGTGGCTATCAAAGGAAACACAAATTGTAGATTCAGCCCTAATCTGTACATTTAAGTATATACAGCAGGGGATCACAGGGCCTGGTTTATATGGAATGACATCTTGAAATGCCCACATCTCTTTTCTGAAGTACTTTTGGAAATAAAAGCAGAAATACACTAGGAAGCCTCAAAACAATTTCTTCCATATACTACAGTGAAATGTATGCATGTTACAATCATGAGGTTTCATGTGATTGCTGAGTTTGGGACAACATTTATTTTAGGATGAAATGGAGCAATTATGCTTACATATAGAATGACAACCATATCACCCAATGTGGATTCTGCCAAAGCAGGTTTGAATGTTTGGGTTGTGAAAGGTTAATTGGGGAGCCAGATTGTTTTGCTGGGAAGGTAGTGCAAGAAGTATGTGTGTAAACAAAAGTAGAAGTATCATCTCCCTCTGAGGGGGAGGCAATGGCCTCATGGCAATATCGCTGGTCTGTTACCCCTGGCGACCCAGATAATTTTCTGGGAATCCAGGTTCGAATCCCACCACAGCAGATCGTGGAATTTGATTCAATAGAAGAAAATCTGGAATTAAGAGTCGAACAATGATTATGAATCCATTGCTGATTGTCAGAAAAACCCATCTGGTTCACTAATGCCCTTTAGGGAAGGAAAGTGCCATCCTTGCCTGATCTGCCTACATGTGACTCCAGACCCACAGCAAGGAGGATAGCCGCTTCTTGCTGCATCGGGCAAATTGCGCAGTCAGTCCTATCTCACCCGCAATTTGCACCATCCATGCACCCATCCAAACGTTTTTTAAATGTTGCTATTGTACCTGCCTTTCTCTGGCAGTCCATTCCATATGCGCACCACTCTCTGCGTGAAGAAATTGCGCCTCAGGTCCTTCATAAGTCATTCCCCTCTCACCTTAAACCTCTGTCCTCTAATTTTCAATTCCCCATCCCTAGGAAAAAGGCCATATGCATTCATCCTTTCTATGCCCCTCATGATTTTCTACGCCTCAATCAGGTCACCCCTCGTTCTCCTTTGTTTTAAGGAATAAAGTCCTATCCTGGCCAACCTCTCCCTATAATCCAGGCAACTTCCTCGTAAATCTTCTTTAAACACTTTCCAGTTTAACTATATCTTTCCTATAACAGAGTGACCAAAACTGTAAAATACTTTCAGTGTGGCCTCACCAACAACTTATATAACTGTAACATAAGGTCCCAACTCCTACAGCCAGTGCCTTGACCAATGAAGGCCAGCATTCTAAATGGCTTCTTCATCAGCCTAGTCCACCTGAACTATATATTTGTAGTCCTAGGTCCCTCTGATCCACAACACTCCTCAGGACCTTACCATTTGCTGTACAAGTCCTACCTTGGTTTTGACTTTCCAAAATGCAACACCTCACACTTCCACGTATTGAAATGCATTTGCCAATTGTCAGACCACTTCCCCATCTGATCAAGATTCCTCTGTAATTTTTGATAATCTTTCTCGCTATCTACGATACCTCCAAATTTTGTATCGTCCGCTAACTTACCATTCATGCCTTGTACATTCACACAAAGATTATTTATGTAAATAACAAATAACTAAGGTCCCAGCACTGACTCCCATGGCACACCACTAGTCACAGGTCTCCAGGCTGAGAAACAACCTTCAACTAACATCCTCTGCTTCCCGCCATCAAGCCAATTTTGAATCTATCCAATAGGTTTCATCCCAATAGGTGGTATACACATTCATTTAAAAATAAAAACATAAATTGCCAGAAAAAAAACTCAGCAGATCTGGCAGCATCTGTGGGCAGAGAATCAGGGTTAAACTTTCAGGACTTCTTCAGAACTGTTTTCCCCCACAGGTACTGCCAAAACTGTTGAGTTTCTTCAGCAGCTTCTGTTTTTGTTTCAGATTCCCAATATCCGCTGCTCTATCCGTTAGCCGTCGTAACAACATCGAATCACCTTTGTGGTTGCTCACTGGATAAAATTTCTGTTTGGGGAGCATTTTCCTGACCGCCAGAGGTTTGTCAAAAAGGTTTGTCAGACATGACTTCCCATGCACAAATCCATGCTGACTATCCTCATCAGACCTTGACTATCCAGATGTCCATTGATCCTCTCCCTCAGTATGCTCTCCAAATAACCTGTCCACGACTGATGTCAGGTTCACTGGCCTGTAATTCCCTGTCTTTACTACCTTTCTTAAACAATTGAACAACAGTAGGCACCTTCCAGTCTTCCAGAACTTCACCAGTGGCTAAAAATGAAGCAAAAGTCTTTGCAAGGGCCTCTGCAATTCCTTCTCTAGCCTCCCACAATGTTCGAGGATGGACTGGATCAGGCCCAGGGGATTTATCCACCTGAATGCGATCTAAGGCTGCAAACACCTCCTCTCTGGTAATATGTATGCGGTCCAAAACATGTCCACTTGTTTCCCTTATTACCTTAGCATCTACGATTCTCTCCTCAGTAACACTAAGGAGAAATATTCATTAAAATCTCATCTCCTGTGGCTCCACACAAAGACGGTCATGCTGATCTTTAAGGGGGCCTATTCTCTCCCTATCCACCCTTTTACTCTTAATACAGTTACAGAACCTCTTGGGATTATCTTTAACCTCATCTGCCAGATCCATCTCGCACTCTCTTTTTGCTCTTCTGATTTCCCTTGGGTGTGCTCCCTCATTTTTTATAGTCATCTAGGGATTCACTTAAACCTGATAGCTTGAACCCAATGTACGCCTTCTTCTCTTTCCTGACCAGAGCCTCAGTATCCCTTGTCAGTCAGGGATCCCTAAACCTGCCAGCTTTTCACTTCACCTTAACATATTGTCCCTGGACTCTTGATACCACATTTTTAAAAGCCTCCCATTTGCCAGTCATTCCTTTTCCTTCGAACAGACTCACCCAATTGACCCCTGCTAGATTCTGTTTAATGGCTTCAAAATTGGCACTGCTACAGTTCAGCACCTTACCCTGTGGACCTGTCCTATATTTTTCCATAACTATGTTAAAACTAAAAGAGTTATGGTCACTGGTCCCAAAGTGCTCTCTGATGGGCACTTAAGTCACTTGCCTGGCCTCGTTTCCAAAGAGGTCGTTCAGTGTTGCACTCTCCTGAGTAGGGCTCTCGACATATTGATTTTGAAACTTTCTTGAACACATTTGACAAATTCCACTCCGTCTAGGCCTTTTACACTCTGGGTGGCCCAGTCAATACAGGGGAAATTAAACTTTCCAACCAATACTGCTCTGTTATTCCTACAGGTATCGGCAATCTCTCTATGATTCTGCTCCTCTAGTACCCACTGGCTATTTGCGGGTATACAATACAGCCTCAATAGAGTGACCATCCCCTTCTTGTTTCTAAGTTCTAACCATATGGCCTCATTTGATGACCTTTTAAAAATATCCTCTCTAAGCACTGTCTTTATGTCCTCCCTCATCAAAAGGGCAACTCCCCCTCCTCACTTACTTGTACTTCGATAGCTTCTGTATCCTGAATTGATAGACTATCTCCAAAGTCCCAGAAAAGTGTGAAGAATGTTAGGTTTTGTAAAAGTTATACTTTAAACGTCAATTTAATTCAAGATAGAATGGAGTTGTGACTTCAAGGATACTTAATCAGCATTCATATTTAGGTGCGTGATCCATGTGACTCATGTCAGCATACAAATAGCTTAAGACAGTAGGGTGCATCGAAATTGTACAAGCAGATTACTCACTCTCCTAAAAGACATCCCCAAATTCCACAGATAGGTGACTGTGCCAGGATCCAGAAGAGAAATAGGGGAAGAAAGTCTCCATGGTACACCAGGAATGCTAACGGGAGCCCAGATTGAAAAGACTGGGGAATTTAAACAAGAGTGTAGATTCTCCTAGCTTTAGTTCATGGAAGGAATCTCCAGTTCATCACTAATTGTTAAAACTAATTCTGGGGTTAAGGTTACAAGGCTGAGAAAAGGAAATAATAGAGCTAAATCCTTGGGAATCAAGAATTACTTTGGACTGGTTCTAGGAAATTGAATATCTACCTAAGAGACAATTTAAACTACAGCCGTAGCATTGAATTTTGGGTTGTAGTAAAAATTCACGATGAAAGTACCTTTCTATATTTTAAAACATAAGTTGCTTGCAAAATAGTGTAATGTTTAGTCAATACTGTTTTTATCTTGTTGCAGAAGTCTTAAAATGTGAAATTCTGTACACAGCCTTTTTATTGATCACTGGGAAATCATTTCATTTTTCCAACAGCTATAATTTACAGAGATTGTAACAGTAAATCCAAAATGGCAGCCACAGTAGGACACTTCAGGCAGGGCTCGTCCGCTCCATCCGTTTCCTGTTGCTTTCTCTCATTTATGCTCTTTTTCTTCTTCTTCTCTCTTCTTTCTTTTTGGCCTCGGACTCCTGGCCTCAGCATGGACCTGGTGAGGGATCCTCTCAGCCCAGGTGGCAGTCTCGGGTCCCAGAGCGATGTTCTCTTGGCCCGGTATGTCCTAAGCGTGGACTTCCAGCCTTGAAGTGATTCCAGAGCAGTTTCCCGGCCTGCAGAGCACTGAGGGGAAGCCAGATGCGGTCAGGAGTCACGGCCTGGCGCAGACTGGAAGCTAGGTGCCAGTATGTACTTGCTGGAAGGACCAATTTACTGAATGTTTATTTCTCTATTTTCTAATTTATTTCTACGATCTGCAATACTAGCCTTTATATTTCTTTATTTTTCTACTTTTCATTTCATAAGAACATATACTGAGGAATCTATACCTAGTTATCTTGCACCTAAGATGGTGCTGTAAGTGGTGACTTATAAACTTTTCACTGCACTCATTTGAATACGTGACAATAAAGCTAATTCAATTCATTAAACAAATTCATAGACTACTTTGATATAAAGTTCACATTTTTCAAAGTCTGAAAAATTAACTAATTTATGAAATCGAAATGCTACCATATTCTTTTATTCTCAACAAACTAAACTGCTCCTTAACTGGAAGGTGATAATGGGTAGTAACTTCTCAAAACCATTTGTTTTATTGTATGTTCACTGCACTGTTCATAATGAGATTCGTAATTCAAAAAATCTTAGGGAAGTCAAAACTAGGAACCATCAATATAAGACAGACATTAATAAATCCAATACAAAATTCAGGAAAACGAGATAACAAGCGTGGGGCTGGATGAACACAGCAGGCCAAGCAGCATCATAGGAGCAGGAAAACTTGACGTTTCGGGCCTAGACCCTTCATCAGAAATGGGGGAGGGGAAAAGGGTTCTGAAATAAAGAGGGAGAGGGGGGAGGCGGATAGAGGATGGATAGAGGAGAGCATAGGTGGAGAGGAGACAGACAAGTCGAAGAGGCGGGGATGGAGCCAGTAAAGGTTAGTGTAGGTAGTGGGGTAGGGAGGAGATAGGTCAGTCCAGGGAGGACGGACAGGTCAAGGGGGCGGGATGATGTTAGTAAATAGGAGATGGGGGTGGGGCTTGAGGTGGAAGGAGGGGATAGGTGAGAGGAAAAACAGGTTAGGGAGGTGGAGATGAGCTGGGCTGGTTTTGGGATGCGGTTGGGGGAGGGGAGATTTTGAAACTTGTGAAATCCACATTGATACCATTGGGCTGCAGGGTTCCCAGGCTGAATATGATTTGCTGTTCTTGCAGCCTTCGGGTGGCATCACTGTGGCATTGCAGGAGGCCCAGCATGGACATGTCATCTGAGGAATGGGAGGGGGATTTGAAATGGTTCACGACTGGGAGGTGCAGTTGTTTGTTGCGAACTGAGCGCAGGTGTTCTGCAAAGCGGTCCCCAAGCCTCCGCTTGGTTTCCCCGATGTAGAGGAAGCCACAACGGGTACAGCGGATGCAGTATACCACATTGGCAGATGTGCAGGTGAACATCTGCCTGATGTGGAAAGTCTTCTTGGGGCCTGGGATTGGGGTGAGGGAGGAGGTGTGGGGGCAGGTGTAGCACTTCCTGCGGTTGCAGGGAAAAGTGCTGGGTGTGGTGGGGCTGGAGGGGAGTGTGGAGTGGACAAGGGAGTCACGGAGGGAGTGGTCCCTCCGGGAGGCAGATAAGGGTGGGAAGGAAAAATGTCTTTGGTGGTGGGGTCTGATTGCAGATGGCGGAAGTGTCGGAGGATGATGCGTTGGATCTGGAGGTTGGTGGGGTGGTATGCGAGGACGAGGGGGATTCTTTTTTGATTATTATTGCGGGGACGGGGCGTGAGGGATGTATTCCCGGCAATGCGGGAGACACGGTCGAGGGCGTTCTCGACCACTGTGGGGGGGAAGTTGCGGTCCTTGAAGAATGAGGACTTTTGAGATGTACGGGAGTGGAATGTCTCATCCTGGGAGCAGATGCGGCGGAGGCAAAGGAATTGGGAATAGGGGATGGCATTTTTGCAGGAAGGTGGGTGGGAGGAGGTGTATGCCAGGTAGCTGTGGGAGTCAGTGGGCTTGAAATGGACATCGGTTTCTAGGTGGTTACCCGAGATGGAGACAGAGAGGTCCAGGAAGGAGAGAGAAGTGTTGGAGATGGTCCAGGTGAACTTCAGGTTGGGGTGGAAGGTGTTGGTGAAGTGGATGAACTGTTCGAGCTCCTCGTGGGAGCACGAGGCGGCGCCGATACAGTCATCAATGTAACGGAGAAAGAGGTGGGGTTTAGGGCCAGTGTCGCTACGGAAGAGGGATTGTTCCACGTAACCTACAAAGAGGCAGGCATAGCTTGGGCCCATGCGGGTACCCATGGCCACCCCCTTTGTCTGTCGGAAGTGGGAGGAATTGAAAGAGAAGTTGTTGAGGGTGAGGACGAGTTCGGCTAAACGGATGAGGGTGTCGGTGGAGGGGGATTGGTCAGTTCTGCAGGACAGGAAGAAGCGGAGGGCCTTTAGGCCATCAGCATGGGGAATACAGGTGTATAGGGACTGGATGTCCATAGTCAAAATGAGGTGTTGGGGACAGGGGAATTGGAAGTTCTGGAGGAGGTGGAGGGCGTGGGTGGTGTCACGGACGTAGGTAGGTAGTTCCTGGACCAAGGGGGTGAAAATGGAGTCTAGGTAGGTGGAGATGAGTTCGGTGGGGCAGGAGCAGGCGGAGACAATGGGTCAACCAGGGCATTCAGGTTTGTGGATTTTGGGGAGGAGATATAAGCGGGCGGTGCGGGGTTGGGGAACGATGAGGTTGGAGGCGGTGGGTGGGAGGTCACCTGAGGTGATGAGGTTGTGGATGGTTTGGCGCTCGGGGGTGGGGTCATGATCCAGGGGGCGGTAGGAGGAGGTGTCAGAGAGTTGGCGCCTGGCCTCAGCAATGTAGAGGTCAGTGCGCCATACTACGACTGCCCCTCCCTTGTCCGCGGGTTTTATGGTGAGGTTGAGATTGGAGCGGAGGACTGCACATTCTGCGGTGGAGAGGTTGGAGGGTTTGAGAGGGGTAGAGAGGTTGAGGCGATTGATGTCTCGACAGCAGTTGGAGATGAAGAGGTCGAGGGAGGGTAGGAGGCCTTGGGGTGGTGCCCAGGAGGAGGGCTTGTGTTGGAGGCGGGAGAAGGGGTCAGTAGAGGGAGGGTTAGATTCGTGGTTGGAGAAGTAAGTGTGGAGGCGGAGGCGGCGGAAAAACTGCTCAATATCCAAGCGTGAGCGGTATTCCTTGATATGTGGGTGGAGGGGGACAAAGGTGAGCCCTTTACTGAGGACTGACCGTTCGTCCTCAGTAAGGGCAAGGTCTGGGGGGATGGTGAAGACTCGGCAGGGCTCAGTGTTGTTGTCTCCTCTGGAGCTGCTGGCTGTGGAGGCAGTGGGCGGAGCGTTGTCAGCGTCGGCTGGGGGCGGGGTTACGTCAGCAGTAGGCGGATTTGCGTCGGCGGTGGGCATTGTGTCGGCTTTGGCGGTGGGCAGAGCGGCGGCAGCAGCGATGACGGTAGTGTCTGTGGTGTTGGTTTCGGTGATGGAGGCGGTGGTTTCAGCAGCAGCGGCGTTCGCTGTCCCGGAATTGGGGTACCCGGCGGTGGCGGATGTGACATCATCAGTGGGTTCTCTGACAGTGGCCTCGTGGCCAATGGCGGCGGGTACATTGTGGGGGAGGTCCTGGGTAGGGTTGGGGATCTGGGGAGTGGGGGAAGCCCGTTTTGGGTGGTGGGCATCAGTAAGTTTACTGTACTTACGGTTTTTGGTGTCCAATAAAGCTGAGTAGAATTGTGAATTCAGGCTGTGGAGCCTACAGAGAATAAAAAACAGGAGAGGTCTGGGAGAGGGAGGCTCTGAGCTGGGGGAGTCTTGATTGTAGTGCCTGGAGATGCCTGCGCATTGCTGCAAGTGTGTGTTTCAGGAGTCGCAGGGAGAAGCGCTTCTGGAGGGTCTCAATGTTCTCCATGTAGATATTGTCACGGTTGGGGCCAAATTGGGAAGGCTTGAATGCGGATTGTAGTCCATTGGGGATGATCTGGTTCCGTAGGCAGGTACTAAGAAAGGTGATGTGGCTGTAGTACCTGGTTTGCTTCAGGACGTGGTCGAGCAGTTTCAAGGCCGAAGAAATTATGAGAGAGTTGCAGTGGGAGAGAGATTCCCTGAGGTTTGTCCGGAAGGAGGAGGGTAACTTCTTCAGGGTAGGCATCCTTAGAAGAGGCTTCGCAGTGGGGTTAAAATTGTATCAGAGAAAAAAGGTACTGCAGATGCTGGAGAATCCGAGATAACAAGCGTGGGGCTGGATGAACACAGCAGGTCAAGCAGCATCATAGGAGCAGGAAAACTTGACGTTTCGGGCCTAGACCCTTCATCAGAAAGGGGGGGAGGGGAAGAGGGTTTTATCTCTGATACAAAATTCAGGAGAAACATTTTTACCTAGAGAGTGGTTAAAATATAGAAAGAACTTGCTACCATGTGGAGTAGTTCTGACAAAAATACGTGAGGGAGAAAGGAAGAGGAGGAAGGGGGCCAGGAAAAGGCTTTACTGAAGCATTAAGAAAGAACAAAGAACAAAGAAAACTTACAGCCTAGGAACAGGCCCTTCGGCCCTCCAAGCCTGTGCCGATCCAAATCCACTGTCTAAACCTATCGCCCAATTCCTAAGGATCTGTATCCCTCTGCTCCCCACCTACTCATGCATCTGTCCAGACGCACCTCAAATGAATCTACCGTGCCTGCCTCTACTACCTCTGCTGGCAACGCGTTCCAGGCACCTACCATCCTCTGTGTAAAGTACTTTCCCCGTGTATCCCCCTTAAACTTTTCTCCTCTCACCTCGAACGCGTGACCCCTCGTTATTGAATCCCTCACCCTGGGAAAAAGCTTATCTCTATCAACCCTGTCTATACCCTTCATGATTTTGAAGACCTCAATCAGGTCCCCCCTCAATCTCCTTTTTTCTAATGAAAACAATCCTAACCTACTCAACCTCTCTTCATAGCTAGCACCTTTCATACCAGGCAACATCCTCGTAAACCTTCTCTGTACCCTCTCCAAAGCTTCCACATCCTTTCGGTAATGTGGCGACCAGAACTGTACACAGTATTCTAAATGCGGCCGCACCAAAGTCTTGTACAATTTTAACATGACCTGCCAGCTCTTATACTCAATACCCCGTCCGATGAAGGCAAGCATACCATATGCCTTCTTGACCACTCTATCCACCTGTGCAGCCACCTTCAGGGTACAATGGACCTGAACTCCCAGATCTCTCTGCTCATCAACTTTTCCCAAGGCTCTTCCGTTTACAGTATAGTTCGCTCTCGAATTAGACCTCCCAAAATGCATCACCTCACACTTGCCCGGATTGAACTCCATCTGCCACTTCTCCGCCCAACTCTCCAGTCTATCTATATTCTCCTGTATTCTTTGACAATCCCCTATGCTTTCTGCTACTCCCCCAATCTTCGTGTCATCTGCATTAGATTAGTTAGGCTAAATTATCTGCTTCTGTACTGAAATTCAATGTAATTCTGTACAGGATAGTACTAAAGATGATATTGTAACCGTGAAGTGCCCACTGATAAGGTCTATGGCTAGCTGCTTCCATGTGGACTGAGAAAATGGGAACAATAAAAATCAAGCACATGTCATTCTGATGCATCTGGTCATGAAGCAGCAACTGTAAAATCCTAAAAGAAGTTCACCCATTATTAAGTCTATTACTAAGAATCAGATTACGGGGTACTTGGAAATGCATGGTAAAATAAAGCTGAGTCAGCACGGCTTCATCAAGGAGAGGTTATGCCTATCCAATCAGTTAGAGTTCTTGGAGGTCGTTAACAAGTAAATTAGACGAAGGAGAGCCAGTAGACGTGGTCTGTTCGGATTTCCAGAAAGTATTTGACAGGGTGTGGCACAGGAGGCTGCGACATAAAGTAAGAGTCCATGGTGTTAGGGGCAAGGTACTGGCATGGATAGAGGATTGGCTGACTAGCAGAAGACAGAGAATGAGAATAAAGGAAGGCAGCCAGTGACTAGTGGGGTTCAGCAGGGATCTGTGTTGGGATCACAACTATTCATGTTATACATTAACAAATCTGGACACAGGTACTCAGGGCATTGTTGCTAGGTTTGCAGATGACACAAAGATAGGTGGAGAGACAAGTGATGCTGATGAGACATGAAGGCTGCAGAAGGACTTGGACAGATTAGGAGTGTGTGCAAAGAAGTGGTAGATGGAATACGATGTGGGAAAGTGGAAGCTTTTGCACTTTGGTAGGAAGGATAAAGGCATAGACTATTTTCTAAACGGGGAGAGGCTTTGGAAATCTGAAGCACTGAGGGACTTAGGAGTCTTCATTCAACAATCTCTTAAGGTTAACATGCAGGTTCTGTTGGCAGTTAGGAAGATAAATACAAGGTTAGCATTCATTTTGAGAGGGCTAGAATACAAGAGCAGCAGTGTTCTGCTGAGGCTATAGCTGAGCTCTGGTCAGACGCCATTTGGAATACTATGGGCGGTTTTGAGCCCCACAACTAAGGAATGATGAGGAGATTTACAAGAATGATCCTGGGAATGAAGGGCCTGGTTTGTGAAGAGAGTTTGAGGACTGTGGGTATGTACTCAATGGAGTTTAGAAGTATAAGGGGGACTCTCATTTAAACTCGCAGACTACTGAAAAGCCTGGATACAGCAGAGTTGGAGATGGTATTACCACTAGTAGGAGAGACTAGGACCTGAAGGCACAGCCTCAGAGACAAGGCACAACCCTTTGGCACCGAGATGAGAAAGAATTTCTTCAGCCAGAGGGTGGTGAATCTTAGGAATTCATTGACACAGAAGGCTGTGGAGGCCAACTCATTGAGTGCCTTTATAACAAAGACAGATAGGTTCTTGTTTAGTAAGGTGATCAAGGGAGGAGGCAGGACAATGTGGTTGAGGAACATCATCAGCCATTATCAAATAGTAGGGCAGACCCAATGGACCAAATGGCCTAATTCTGCTCTTATATCTTACATGGAGTTAGTGTTGTTCTCATGACTATCTGAACTTCTCACCAATAAAGGATACAGGGAATGAGGTACTGTTGGATTTGAGCTTCACGAGCTGTTGTATTGAATTGGAGGTTATCCATATTGCAGTCACAGTACACCGATGATGGCAGTTCAATATTGATTGAATATTGCATGGAATGAGCATATTTGAGTCAACTTCTCTGTTCTAGATGAAGTCAAGCTTCGTGACTGTTTTGTGGCTACACCTATCAGGTGGGGGAATAGTCTCTCCACATATCCTTGATCTCAGCCTTGCAGATAATGGAAAAGAGCATTGAAGTGGGACACTTACTGCCAAAATGGCCAGCTTTCACCACACATTTGAGCCACTACACTAGTCCAAATTAGCTTCTGGTCAATATTAACCCACAGGATATTGAAGGTGGGAGAGTCAAGCAGTGCTGGCACTAATGATGTTCAGGAAAGGTAGTTCAGCTTTCCCCTTTTTGGATCATCTGCAAACATCTCTTTCTGATCTATTGAAGAAGGGAGAACCACTGAAGAAGCGGCTGCAGATGAGTAGGCTGAGATTAGTTTCCTAAGTAACTCTCAGTGATGTTCAAGGGCTGTGATGAATGGTCTCTGACAACCACAATTGCTTACTTTGTATCAGGTATGATGGCATCCACCACAATGCTTTCATTTCAAACTGCACTGGCCTCAGATTTGCCCAGGTTCCTTTATGGCATTCTCAGTACTAAGCTAAATATCACAGAGATTGAACTGGACCAGCCATATAAATACTGTGGCTACAAGAGTACATTAGAGGTTGGGAATTCTACGGCAAATAACTCACTCCTGACTCCCCAAAGTCTGTCCACCATCTACAAGGCAGAAGCCAGGAGCATCATGGAATACTTGCTCGGACGGGTGCAGCTCCAACAATACTCGACAAGCTCAAAACCATTCAGGACAAAGCAGCTTACTTGAGTGGCACCCCATCTACTACCTTCAATATTCACCACGAAGTGCCAACACAGTGTATGCCATCTACAAACTGCAATGCCACATCTCACCATGGCTTTTTGACACCCCTTCCTCTTGTGGAGGAGACTAAAACAATGGGAAATAGTTTAACTTAAAAAGGTAGACCTCATAGAAAGGGATAAAGAGAATTTTTGTTTTCTTTCAGTGTGTTGCTAAAGTTTGGAATTTTCTTCCCCAGAAAACGGTGAAGTCTGTGACTAAAGTTATTCAAGGCCGAATGAGATAAATATTTTGATAGACAAGAGTCGAGGTTATGCGATGCAGTGAAGCTGAGACCAAAACCAATCAGTGTGTTTTTCCAATGGTGGAGCAGACTCAAAAGGCCAAATGGCCTGCTCCTTGGTCCAATATTCCTTCCAAAGCCATAACCACTTCCGTCTAGAAGTACAAGAGCGGCAGATACCTGGGAACAAGTTTCCCTCCATGCCTCACACAATCCTATTTAGGAAATAAATGTGTATCCCTTCACTGTCAGAGTTAGAATCCTTAAATTCCCTCCCTAAAGCACTGTGGGTGTACCTACAGCAAATGGACTGCAGTGGTTCAAGGAGACAGCTCACTACGTCATGTTGAGAACACTTGGGAAGGGCAATAAATCCTGGACCATCAGTCATGCCCACATCCCATGAATAAAAAAAATAAAGGCAGCAATTCCAATTTCTCCTTTAGTATTTACAAGAAAGTTTGGATCAAGGCTAGAATGAGTGCTTCTGGCATTATCCAACTTAAGTATTGATGATCTAATTAATGAAGAGTAGGGTACTAAATCTTTCTATCACTTTATCGATGACTGACTTAACGACCCTGTCTGACATCAATTAGATTTTTTTGCGGATAAGCCATACCTGGACATTATTCCAAATCATCAGGTTTAATGCAGGATCATGATTGTAAAGGAACCACCATTTCATTTCTGAAACTCTGTATTCATCCCACATTCCCCTGAAGAAGAAAGTCTCTTTCTGCTGATCTCAATAGTCCCACTGGCATGACAACCAGTTTCATTGTTGGAAACTACAGAAAACTAAACCGTAGTTTAACTCAGTTAAGAACTTCGACGTATCAAGTCAAATTGAAAAAAGTAATTACACGGGTGCAGAGACAGAAATTATTCTCCGTGGTTATAGTTAGCTTGGAACAGATGATGCCAACATTGTGTCAAACCTCAAAAACAAGTGCCATTCCCGAAGTAGGTATCACTCGGCAGGAGCACAGGATGAAGGTTTGCATGTCATTTTGAGATTTCCTTTGTTAAACTGAAGATAATTATCCCTATTGTTTACAGCTAACATAATTAATAGACAAAGTTTGAAAAATAATTGCAAACGTGAAAATGGAATGAGTGGTCAGCCTACCTTACAGATCCATCTGCAACATTTGGCACATACAGGGTTATGTGAATAGGAACTCGGCAGCTGGCACGGAGGTTGGCCATGGCACGAAGAGCCTCTGCTTCATTGCGAGGAGAAGTCACCTTTGTGCAGCCCAGGTAGGTTAACTTGTTGAATAGCACACTCTCTTCTTCCTCTGCATTGGGTGACGTAGCTTTAGGTGCAAGGAGTTCTGTTGAAAACACACCTCAAATCAGTCTGATTGCAACAGGGACAAACTACATCACACTGGCATCACAGTGACTGGCCTGCATGCAATTTCCAGGAATAAGAACTAAAAATATCGGAAATACACACCATATCACAGTGAGACAAAATCTGCACCGAGGACAGATGGGCTAATAGATCCTGGGAGCATAACCTTCGCTAGACTCCAGACATTCACATAAGACTGCCTACCTAATAAGATTGCCTTGTTTCCAAGGAGCACTACCTATTGCGTGGAACAGGGGAAACAAGTCCTGAGAAAACCCTCATCAGCAACAACCTCCCTTTGTGACAATGCGTGATACCAGAGGCATTCTGTTGCATCAATACATTAAATTTCACTCCCTGAAAGGTCCGAGTAGATAGCTGGGACAGAGCACAGTGTAGGAAACGAGATCATCTGTAGAAACTTTGTAACGAGATAGGAACTTTTCTATCTTACCAACCATATTTTCAGAGTGAGCTTGCCAAATGGACACATAATTAACTTAACAGCAGCAGACAGAGAGTATGGTGAAGGGTTACTTTTCAGACTGCTAGCCTGTCACCAGTGGTGTTCCACACAGATGAGTTCTGGATCCCCTTTGTTTGTCATTTATATTAATGATTTGGATGAGAATATAGAAGGCATGGTTAGCAAGTTTGCAGACAACCCCAAAATTGGTGGCATAGTAGACAGTGAGTAAGGCTTTCTAAGATTACAAAGGGATCTTGATGAAATGGGTCAATGGGCTGAAAAATGGTAGATGGAATTCAATCTGGATAAATGTGAGGTGTTGCGTTTTGCCACAAAAAACAAGGGTAGGGCTTATACAATTAATGGTAGGGCCTTGGGTAGTGTTGTAGATCAGAAGGACCTTGGGGTTCAGGTACATAATTCTTTGAAGTTTTCATCACGTGTAGATAGGATGGTTAAAAATTTCTTTGGCATGCTTGCCTTATTGCTCAGTCTTTTGAGTAGAGGAGTTGGGAAGTGATGTCGAGATTGTAGAGACATTGGTGAGGCTTCTTCTGGAATACTGCGTCCAGTCTGGTTGCCTCATTATAGGAAGTATATTATTAAGCTGGAGAGGCATTACACCTTAGCACCTTGCCAAAACATCTGGGACCAAAGATCCCAACCTATGATCTCTAGTAGCTCAATAGATAAGGACAGAAGGGACAAAACAACACAACCATCTTCAAGCTCCTCTCCAAGTCACACATTATGACTTAGAAATATGTTGTCATTGCTTTATCATCTGTGGGTCAAAATCCCAGAACCCCCTATCGGAATGACACTATGGGCGTACTCATACTATATGGACTGCAACAGTTCAGATCACAGCGCAGGACCACATTCTCAAAGGCATGGCCAAGTCTAGGTCTAGTATGCAATGCCCTTATCTCAACAATGAATGGGAATGTTTTTCCAGTACCTGGCCCTCACTGATCCTGTACGTTGCACAGAATGTTATACACGTTACAGCACAGTAACAGGCCATGCAGCCTAACAGATGTGTGTCAATTAGGTCCCATGAAAGCTTCCTCCAAGTTACCTCATCCAACCTCTACAAGCATATCCTTCTATTCCTTTCTCCCATGCCATGCAGACTTATCTAGCTTCCTCTTAAAAGGACCTACGTATTCACCTCAAATATTCTATGTGGTAGCAAGTTCCACATTCTCTGGAAAAGACGCATTATTGGATTTATTATCGATTATCTTACATGAATGATCAATATTGCTTTCAATTTCTTTTTGAACTGGGTACATCCTTTTCAACCCATGAACAGTATGTATTTAGGTCACGATTTTGAAAACGTTGGGACTTTCTCCTGATGAATGACAATGTTTTGAGTGATCTATGTGGTTCAGAATGCAGCACATACCAAATTACTGTGTAGCCTCACACATCTTGGAGGGAACACTGCTTTTTGCATCCTTGCTTTTGGACTCACCCACAAATCAAAGCATTTTCTACACCCTATTGAACCTCCATCATTTTAAAGACCTTGATAATTTTAAAGAATCATAAACAATCTCAAGAAAAAAAAGCCTGAAGTTATAATTATAATCACCTACGAGTTCTCGTGTATTTTCAAATTTGTTTGTACTTCCTCCAGTTCCAATTTATTGTTCCTGTATTATGGGGACAGGAACAATACTCTTGAGTGTGGTCCAATTAAGGTTCTCCAGAAGTTGATACAATACCTCTACTGACTTCAATAATTATGATTCCTGAAATGTGGCTCTGATTGCAGGTGCGAAGAGTTTCTTTATGAAGAGCAGGAAAATTAACCAGGGCAAAATGAGATTAAGTCTCAATTTGGTACAAAAATTAGTTTAACTGGGTTCAACTTTGAGGCTGTCCTCATGTTTCAAGATATCAGAGGTTTACCTCAGTGGTCTGTAGAAGAGGATAAAAGCTCAAGGTTTACAAGTATCTTTTAGAAAAGGCAAGCAGCCCATCCTTACCTGGTCTGGACAACATGTGACTCCAGACCTATATCGTGATTGTTGACTCTTGGAAGGGTTTAAACTAGCGTGGTGGGGGGTGGGTACCAGAGTAGTAGGTCAGCACGTGGAGTGACTGAGGAGAAGGTAGAGGTTAAGTCAAATGAGTCTAATAGGAAAAACAGGCAGGGCTAGGTTAATGAACACAGCAGAACTGGCGATCTGAAATGTACTTATTTTAATGGAAGGAGTATAACAGGTAAGGCAGATGAGCTTACAGCCTGGATTAGTACATGGAACTACAATGCTGTAGCCATTACAGTAATTTGGTTGAGAGATGGACAGAACTGACAGCTCACAGTTCCAGGGTTTAGATATTTCAGGCATGATAGAGAGGGTGTAAACAGGGTGGGAGAGTTACATTACTGATTAAGATGACTGTCACAGCAGCAATGGGACACCTTGGAGAGTTCATCCACCATGGCCATATGGGTAGAACTCAGGAATAAGAAAGGTGCAATCACAATGATGGGGTTATACTTTTGGCCTCCACTGGCCAGGAGATGGAGAAACAGATACGTCAGCATATCATGAAAAGATATAAAAACAACAGAGTGGTTCTAATGGGTGACCTTAAACTTTCCCTATATTGACTGGGACTCCCTTAGTGCCAGGAGCTTAGATGGGACAGAATTTGTTTGGCGCATCCAGAATGTTTCTTGAAACAATATGTAGATAGTCTAACTAGGGAAGAGGACTTTTAGACCTTGGACTGGGGAATGAATCTGGCTAGGTGATCAAAGTTTCAGTGGGGAAGCATTTTGGGAACAGTGACCATAATTCTATAAGTTTTAAGATAGTTAAAGATGAATAAGGATAAGACTAGTCCTCCGGTGAAAGTGCTAAATTGGAGGAAGGCTAATTACAACATTAGGCAGGAACTGGAGAAATTAAATTTGGGGTGGCTGTTTGAGGGCAAATCCGCATCTGATGTGTGGGAGCCTTTTAAAGGCCAGTTGATTGGAGTTCAGGTCCAGCATATTCCTGTGAGGATGAAAGATAAGGATGGCAATTTTTGGGAGCTCTGGATGACAAGACATATTGAAAGTTTAATCAAAAAGAGAAAGGAAGCATATGTAAGGTTGAGGAAGCTAAAATCAGACAAAGCCCTTGAGCAATATAAAAGGAAGCAGCAGAACTTAAACAAGGAATTAACAGGGGTAAAAACGTCCTTGGCAAGTAGGATTAAGGAGAATTCCATGGCATATTATATGTATATTAAGGACAAGAAGGTAGCTCAGGAAAGGGTAGGTGCACTCAACAACAAAGAAGGGAATTTCTGCAGGGAGCCAGAAGAAGTGGGTGAGTATTTTGCATTGGTATTCACCAAGGAGAAGGATGTGGACAATAGTAAGATTAGGAAAGTGTATGTTGATATTCCAGGGCATGTTGATATTAAAAAGATAGTGGCATTGGGTGTCTTGAAAAATATTAAGGGGCATAAATTCTCGGGGCCTGATGGGATCTATCCCAGAATGCTGAGGGAGGCAAGGGAGGAGATTGCTGTGGCTTTAACAATGATCTCTGTATTCTCCTTAGACGTAGGCAAGACAAAAGACAGGGTAATAGCAATGTTGCTCCTTTGTTTAAGGAAGGCAACAGAGATACTCCAGGAGGCTAGTAACCCTTATATCAGTAGTAGGGAAATTATTGAAGATGATGATGATCCTTAGGGACAAGATTCGGAAAAGAATGACTTATTAGGATATTCAATATTATTTTCTGCTGGGGAAGTCTTGTCTCGCAAATTTGATTGAGTTTTTTGAGGAAGTGAAGATCACTAATGAGGGCAAGAGCATTGGATGTTGTCTATATGGACTTTACTAAAACATTCGACAAGGCCCTTCAAGGTAGGCTGGCCCAGAAGATTAAGTCACATGGGATCCACAGTTAGTATGTTGGGTCAAAAATTGGCTTGGTCATAGAAGCCCAAGAAGGGTAGTTATGGAAGGTTGTTTATCTGACTGCAAGTCTGTGATCAGTGGTTTTCAGCAACGATCAGAGCTGCAACGTCTGTTGCTTGTTGTAAAAAAATAATTTACATGAAAATTAGGTGGTCTGATTAGTAGGTTTGCAGACAACGTGAAAATTGGTGAAACTGTAAATAGTGAGGAAGGTTGTCAAAAGATACAGCAGGATATAGGTCAGTTGGAAAGGCGGGTGGAGAAATGGCAGATAGAATTTAATCCAGTCAAGTGTAAGGTGATGCATTCTGGGAGGACAAATGCAACAAATAAATACAGTAAATGGAAGGACCCTGAGGAGTATTGGCACACAGAGGGATCTTGAGGTGCAAGTCCATAGCTCCTTGAAAATGACAACACAAGTAGATAAGCTGGTAAAAAGCAGTGTCAAGCATGCTTGCCTTCAACAGTCAGGGCTTTGAGTATAAAAGCTGGCATGTCATACTGCAGCTGAATGAAACTTTTATTAGGCCACATTTGGAGTACTGTGTTGTAGTTCTGGTCACCACATTATAGTGTAGTGATTGTAATGAGGTCAGCCAACTGGACCTCATTGAAATTAGTTCCCTGATTGAGGCTGTTAATCTGAGAGAAAATCGAGAGGAATTAGCCTGGAAATCCCAACAATGACTCAAGACATCATGAAGTCTCAAGAAATCAGCTCAAATATAGTAAGGTAACCTGCTGCAGATTACCATTATTGAACCCTCACTATCAAATTCATAAGGTTACTTTGATCAAAAACTGAACTGGACCAGCCATGTAAATACTGCAGCTAAAGGAGCAGGTCAGAGGCTAGGAATCCTGTGGTGATTATCTCACCATCTATCTCCCCCAGGCCTGCACACCATCTATAAGACAGAAGTCAGGTGTGTGATGGAGTGCAGCTCCAACAACATTCAAGAAGCTTCAATGAAGCCAGGACAAAGCAGTCCACTTGACTGGCACCAACCTATAAACACACATTTCCTTCATCACCAACTTTCAGTAGCAGCAGGGTGCACCATCTACAAAATGCACTGTAGAAACTCACCAAGGCTCCTTCGACGGCATCTTTGAAATCCATGACCACTACCACCTCACAAGACAAGGACAGCAGATAAACAGGAACACCAGCACCTGAAAAGGTCCCTTCAAATCACACACCATCTGACTTGGAAATATATCATCATCCCTTCACTGTCACTGAGTCCAAATCCTGGAACACCCTCCCTAACAACATGACTGCAGTGGTTCAAGAAGGCGCCTCACACCACTATCTCAATTAGGGATAGGCAATAAATCCTTGCCCTTCCTCAGCTGATTAGTGAGCATTGCTCCACCTTGAACACCACTTGGAGGAAGATCTAAGGGCATAGGCCGCATCATCGCATAAGGGAGTTCAATGTCCATTAGCAAGATTGATGCAGTAGCACTTATAGTGAAAAATGTGGCTGAGTACTTAAGGACATGTTTTCCAGACTTGTCTTTCAGTAAGGTCTGAAACCCACAACAGAGGAATACCTACTAGATATCTTTTCATCAATCCACCAGTCACAGATGCAACTGTCCATGCCAACACAGGTAGGTGCTGACCTTGAAAAGGTGAAGGCCCATCTTCACACTAAGGAAACTTTACATAGTGTTGTGCATCAACTGTAATAAGTGTTCAAGAAAGTAGTGAGACAGAAAGCAGGAAACAACAGGCCAGTTCACCTATATCTACCATCGGGAAAATGTAAGAATCCATTATTAAAAAAGGTAATAGCAGCATATTCAGAAATTCATTTTACTATCAACATGACTTAGTACAAAGAAACTATGTTTGTCTTTATATTTCATTTCAGGATTAAAAATGGGGTGGATAACAGAAAACCAGTAGATGTAGTGCATTTGGATTTCCAAAAGGTAATCAATAAGATGGCACGTACATATTTACTCCAAAAGACCAATGGTGTTAGGTTGATATATCAACATGGATAGAGGACTGGCCAATAAACAGAAAAGAAAGACAGAATAAGTGAGTCATTTTCAACTTGGCAAACTCTTACCCAGTGGAGTGCTCCAGGGATCAGTGTAGGAACTTCAACTATCTGCAATTTATGTTAATAACTTAGCTGGTTGACAATACGAAGATAGGGGGCAAAGTAAGAGTCTTCAAAAGGATACAGACAGGTGAAAAGAGTGGGTATAAAATTTGGCAGATGGAGCATAACATGGGAAAATGTGAGTTTGAGCTTGTCCACATTGGCGGAAATAGAAAAGTAAAATATTGTTTAAATGCAGAGAGCTTTGCTACAAATAGATCCGGCTATCTTTGTACCTGAATCACAAAGAGGTTAATATGCAAGTCAACAAGTAATTTGGATAACAAATGGCCTTCATCAAAACAGGACGGTAGGATAAAAGGGAGAGTCTTAATACAGCTGAACGTGCAATGGTGTGACTATACCTGGAGCACTATATACAATTTTGGTCTCCTTACTTCACAGGGTGTAGTAATTGCAGTGAAAGCATATCTGCGATTGTTCTAGCCCGAATCTGACTCCTAGAAGGGGGAGTTTGTTTTACTAGCGAAGGTTGAACAATGTGGGTTTACAGTCGTTGCAGTTTAAAAGAATGAGACGTGATCTTATTGAAACATGTAAAATCCTGAAGCGATTGAACAGGATGTCCCCTGCAACTGCCCCACCCCACGAGAATTTAAAACTAGGGTACAATTTCAAATTAAGGAGTCTCCCATTTAAAATGGAGATGAGGTGGGACATCTACGCTCAGAAGGTCCAGCTATTGAATGCTGAATCATTAAGTATATTGCTGACCTGAGTTGGTTGGATTTTTAATTGACAAATGACTCAATGGTTATTTAAGGGTAATGAGATAAAGAGAGGAATTAAAGCCACATCTGACTTCTTATGTTATATCTACGGCATTACCACCATGCTAAATGGGACACATATAGAAAAGATCTAGCAACTCAAAACTGAGTGTCAATGAGGCACTATGGGCCATTAACAGCAACATAACTGTATTCAACCTTAAACTGTAAATTCACAGCCCAGCATACCTTTCACTTTACCAATGCCATCAAGACAAAGTTAACCCTCGGATCAGCGCCATGTGAAGCCATCATATTACGCTACTTGTATGTCAAACAATGGAATCAGTATGTGATGCAGGTGACTCCACAATGGATCAGATAATGCATACCTACTCATGAATGGTGGTGGACAACTAAACAGTTGAACGAAGAGGCAGCTCCACAAATATCCCAATCCACAAAGATGGGGGCAGCCCAGCACAATAGTGCAAAAAACAAGGCTGGAGCATTCGCAATGACCTTCAGCCAGAAGTGCCAAGTGGATGATCCATCTCAGCCTCCTCCAGAAGTCCCCAGCATCACAGATACAGTCGTGCTGCCAACTGCATGTGAAGTTAAGAAACAGCTGAAGGTACTGGATATTGCAAAGGTTCTGTCAATATCACAGTCACAGTGTTTGAGAACTGTGCGACAGAACCTGGTGCATCACTAGTCAAACTGTTCCAGCACAACTATAACACTGGCATCTACTGGGCAATGTGGATAATTGCCCAGATATGTCCAATACACAAAAAGTGGGAAATACTTAACCTGATAAAACTCCATCACATCAAGTCTATTCTTGATCATTAATAAAATAATGAAAGTTGTCATTGGAAATTTTATCAAGTGGTACTTACACCACAATAACCTGCTTACTGAGGCTCAGTTTCAGTTCTGCAAGGATCACTTGGCTCCTGGCTTCAATGTTCTCTTGACCCAAACATGAACAAGGGACCTGAACTCTCAATATGAGGTGACAGTAACTGCCCTTGACATCCAACCAGAATTTCACTGAACATGGTACCACTTAGCCCTGGCAAAATTGAAATCAATGAAAATCTAAAAGAAACTTATCAAGTGATTGGAATCATGCTGAATACAAGTATTTGCTGTTAAAGTTCAGATATCTCAAACCCAGCATACCATTTGGGGCGGGGACCCGGGTTCGATTCCAGCCTTGGATGACTGTCTGTGTGGAGTTTGCACGTTCTCCCCATGTCTGCGTGGGTTTCCTCTGGGTGCTCTGGTTTCCTCCCACAGTCCTCTCACAGATGTGCAGGCCAGTTGGATTGGCCATGCTAAATTGCCTGTAGTATTCAGGGATGTGCAGATTAGGTGGATTATAGGGGAATGTATCTGGGCTTCTCGGAGGGCGACGTGGACTTGTTGGGCCGAAGGACCTGTTTCTACACTGTAGGAATTCTATAAATTCTAATTCTATAATTGCAGGAATCCCTTAGTATGGCATTCTAGGCTTAACATTCATTTGTGACTCTTTCCTCATCATAAGGTCAAAAGTCAGGATTTTGGCTGATGATTACATGATGTTCAGTTCCATTTGTGATTTCTCAGATACTGAAGCAGTCCATGTCCAAATGCAGCAAGACGTGGGCAACATTCAGGCTTAGACGAAGAGGCAAGTTACATTCACAGAACACAAGTGTCAGGCAATGGCCATTGCAAGGAAAACGCCAACCATTTTCCCTTGCTATTCAATGGCATTACCCTTGTTGACTGTGATTGATTCAACATCCTTGGAATTGCCATTGAGCCAGGTAAATATTTTGACTGCAACAGCATGCCAGAAACTGAGCATTCTGAGGCAAGTAACTCATCTCCTGTTCTTTCAGGTTTGAAAATAAGCAGTCACCCATTTAAGACAGAGATGAGGAAACATTTTTTTCTCTCAGAGGGTAAAGGCACTTTGGAATTCTCTTCCTTGAAAGAATACAGAATCTTTAAATATTTTAAGGCAGAGGTAGATAGATTCTTGATTACAAGGGGGTTGAAAGATTTATTGAATGGCAGAACAGGTTCAAAGGGCCAAGTGGCCTACACTTGTTCGTTGAGTGCATTCTTCGCGGCCACAGCCCTTTGATTGGTTAGGCTACAGAGAATTGAAAAACTGTAGTGAGTAGCAGAGAGTTAAAACATTTACAAGACAGAAAGGTGTGTGTGTGCGTGTGCGCATTGGGAGAGGAGGAAGAAAATCTGAGAAACTTTACAGAAAGAATCAAGACATAAAAAGACGGATGGTAGTCATCTTGAGGTCAACCACTTCTCATCACAGTGAAAATCAGAAGGACCGTAGGAAAATAACTTTTGATTTTTGATGTTCAGAACTCTTTTTTTATATATTCTTTTCAACCCGTGGTGTTTGTACTATACAGTCTGCCTTTCATCTGTCTTAGTTGTGATTGAATGCATGAAATGGGGTTTTGAATGTATATGGTTTAAGTTAGTTTAAGTTGCATAAATCAGAAATGGTCTCTTTTCACTGCTTTTGTTGGAATTAAGTGTGTTGCAATAAATAAGGTTAATTTCCATTACTGAAATAACTTGCTGTGAATTGTATTGGGCCCTGAATAGGAGTCAATCAGGCAAACTGACCATCTTGACGGTCTCACTGGGATTTTACACATTTACAAACTTCAGGACAGCTTGTGGAACAATGGGACACAATTATCAGTGCTCTCCTCCCAGGTAAGTCATGAAATGGTGTAGATTTCTTTCCATTTTTTATCCCTTCCCAAAAGGCAAATCATTAAACAAATCTACCAGATCTACATAGTCAACTAACAATGGACAGAACCTTATCCTGTTGGTAAGTGAGATTGAACATGAACTGCTCAATATCAGAGATAAAAGGTACTGCAGATGCTGGAGAATCCGAGATAACAAGGCGTGGGGCTGGATGAACACAGCAGGCCAAGCAGCATCATAGGAGCAGGAAAACTTGACGTTTCGGGCCTAGACCCTTCATCAGAAAATCAGGATGTCCACAAACTAAAGCTTGCAAGGAATTATTAAAATCAACCTGTGTGTTTTCCCATAATGTGGGATGGTGGTATCATGATAATGCCACTAGACTAATCCAGAGGCCCAGTTAATGCACAGGGCACAAGGGCTCACATGGCATCCATGGCAGCTGATGGAATTTTAATTCCATTAACAATCTAGAATTGAAAGCTCATCTCAATAACGGCGACCACAAACCTATTTAATTATCCATCTAGCTTACTAATGTTTGGAAAAAAAAGTGTGCCATCCCTATTCGGTAAGAGAAACATGCAATGTGGTTGACACTTCATTGTTCTCTGAAATGGCTGTTCAGTTCAACACTAACTCAAAACGAACAGTTAATTTTGGCCTTGCCAGCAAGGCCATGCATGAAAGAATTTTGTTTTTAAAAGCATACTGGGTTGAATAAAGAAAATGCTTCCATATTAATTTCCCAGAAAGTGAAGGCCGCCCTACATTTCAAGGTGGATTGTTCAAAAGCTAGAAGTTGGCGACTATCCAGTGATATGAGGAAATCAATGAGAATCACCATGTTTTCAAGGGCTGAAGTATCAGTGTAGGTGTGGGTGGATCACAATACAGTTTAAGGAATGTGTTGTTATATTATCCAACTCCACATAGACCATACGAGCACGGCTCAGGCATTATTAGGCTACTCTCAATCACCAGTAAAATGATGAAAGGTGTCATCAACAGTGCTAAGAAACAGCAACTGTTCAGCAATCTGCTCAGTAATGCCCAGTTTTGGTTCCACCAGAGCTACTTAGGTCCTCACCTCATTACAGTTATTGATTAAACATGGTCAAAAGAGCTGAATTCCAAAAGTGATGAGGTGACTGTGTGGCATCAAGGAGCTCGAGCAAAATAGTAGTCTCTAGGTGAACAGGGGGAAATCGCTCCACTGTTTGGAGTCATACCTGGCACGTAGGAAGATGCTTGTGATTGTTGTAGGTCAGTCATCTCTGCTCCAGGACAGTTCTGCAGGAGTTCCTCAGTGTAGTGTCCTCGGCCCAAACAGCGTCACTAAGGTTTTGGAGTAGATTTGTAGCTCGGGTTGTAGGTGTTGAGGTTGGTTGGCTCACCAAGCTTGTTTCTTGTTTCGCAGACGTTTCATTACCATGCTTGGTAACATCCTCAGTGAAGCCTCCGATAAAGCGTCAGTGTGTTTTCCCGCCTGGTCCCAACCAGCAGCAGCTAGTTCATCAATGACCTTCCATCCATCAGAAGCTCAGGCTTGGAGATGTTTGCTAATGTTTGCACAAGGTTCAGCAACAGTCACTACTCCTCAGACACTGAAGCAATCATCCTTTAATGCAACAAGACCTGGTTACTTCCCAGGCGTGGGCCAAAAAGTAGCAAGTTACATTCATGCCACACAAAACAATAAGAGGACAATCTAACCACTGCCCTTGACATGCAATGGTTTTATCATCACTGAATTACCATCAACCAACCAGAGGTTATCATTTACCAGAAATTGAACTGCACCAGCCATATAAATACTGTGGCTATAACCGCAGTTCAGAGGCAATGAATACTAAAGCAAGTAACTCACCTCCTGACTCCCAAGAGTCTGTCCATCATCTACAAAGCACAAGTCAGACGTGAGATGGAATACTCTGCCACTTGCCTAGATGAGGGCAGCTCCAACACTCAAGATGCTTGACACCATTCAGGTCAAAGCAGCCCACTTGACTGCATCACATTCGCAAACATCCACTCCCTCCACCACCGACACTCAGTAGCAGCAGAGTGTACCACCTGCAAGATGCATCGCAGGAATTCACCAAAGCCCCTTGCATAACACCTTTTAAACTTATGACCACTTCCATCTATAAGGACAAGAGCAGCAGGGTACATGAGAACCCAAAACCTCCAAGTACCTCTCCAAGCCACTCATCATCCTGACTTAGAAATATATTGCTCTTCCTTCACCGTCACTGGAATTCCCTCCTTAACAGATATTGTAGGGTCCCTACATCACATGGGCTGCAGCATTCAAGAACACAGCTCACCACCACCTTCTCCAAGGAAACGAGGGACAGGTGGTAAATCCTGACCCAGTAAGTGACGTGTACGTCCCACGAGTGAGATTTAAAAAAAAAAGTCTAGCATGATTGCACCTTGACAAATAGGGAAAGAACAAGTTTTGTTTTCTACTGCTGCCACAGCAGATGGCCGTCAGGTTACCTGACTGGGGACACCTGAACTTACCCTTCCCCAGATTTGTCAAAAATTCAAGATCTATATGAACCAAGCATTAACTCAAGCCTATGGTGCTTGATATTTCACAAGGTGGCGTGTCAGCACACTAAGGACCAGCATTGTAAGACATGTTTACGCCAAGGGATTATTATCCTGCAAGCAAAAGCCTGTGGTGGAATCGAGATTCTGTCCTGCAACAGGTTTTAAGATTATTCTGTTAAATCATTTCACATAAACTTCAACGATTGCAAAATTAACTTGAAACTCTTTTTTTTTGACTTCTACGAAGAATCTCTCTCTTGGGGGAAATGATCAAGCAAAATACACAAAATTGCCTAAAGGCATTCTTTGCTGACTGCACAAGAATGATCTCCTTCCTGGTTGTGAAATATCAAAGGCAAGCAGTAACTTGCAAAGCCATATTTCATAATTTGATATAATATTCCAACAAGCTTGGCTCTTAACCTGAGTATGTAAACAGCATTCCAAACAGGGAGAAGGATAGCTACCCACGCCCATCATACAGGTGGTAAACATTCAGCACTCAAGTGAAAAACAAACTGGGGATTTCAGAGATAAAAGGTACTGCAGATGCTGGAGAATCCGAGATAACAAGCATGGGGCTGGATGAACACAGCAGGTCAAGCAGCATCATAGGAGCAGAACCACTTTTAAGAAAATGTTTGCAAAAATACATGTGCCCTCATTTTCCACATCAAATTGGCTTTACAAATCCCTTCAAGCAATTGGTGTAACTCTATTTTCTAGTCAATAAATAAGTATCTGTAAGTTCAACACCATTTGAGTATTTTCAAATTGCACACAATACTCTACCTGTGGTCTAACCAATTCCAGCATAACCTCCGAAAGAACTGCGGATGCCGTAAATCAGGAACAAAAGCAACGTTGCTGGAAAAGCTCAGCAGGTCTGGCATCATCTGTGAAAGAAAAAAAGAGTTAAGGTTTCGAGTCGTTAACTCTGTTTTTTCCTTCACAGATGCTGCCAGACCTGCTGAGCTTTTCCAGCAACTTTGTTTTTGTTCCAGTATAACCTCCCTGCTGTTAAACTCTATGTCTTAGCTAATAAAGGCAAGTATCCCATATACCTTCTTCATCACTTTTTCCACCCGTCCTTTTACCTGAAGGTACTGGTGTACATTCAAACCAAGGTCCCTCTGATCCTCGCTGCTTCCTAGGATCCTACCATTCATCATGTGTTCCCTTGCCTTGTTTGTCCTGCCCAAGTGCATCACTTCCAATTTATCTGGATTGAGTTACATTTGCCACTGATCAGCCGATCTGACCAGTCCGTTTATATCCCCCTGTAATCAAAGGCCATCCTCTTTACTATTTATCATGCCAATTTTTGTATCATCTGCAAACTTACTGATCAACTGTCCTACATTCAAGTCTAAATCACTTATATAAACCACAAACAGCAAGAGACCCAGCACTGACCCCTGTGGGACACCCCCAGTCACAGACATTTAGTTGGAAAAACACCCCTCAATCATCACCCTCTGCTTCCTAACAGTCAACCAGTTGTGGATCCAATTTTGCCAAATTTCCTTGGATCCCATGGGCTCTTACCTTTTCTATCAGTCTTCCACGGGGGGGCATGCTCTTAAGGTCTCAATGAAAAACATAAGAAATAGAATCAAAGTAGAATATTCGACACTCAAGCCTGTCTCCCCATTGTACAAGATCAGAACTGATCTGTTGCAAGCCACAACTCCTCCTTCATGCCAGTTTCTCATAGCCCTTAACTCCACAATACTTCAAAAATCCGACTACCTCCTCTTTAAACACTTTCAGTGATCTATCCTCCACAACTCTATGAGGTAGAGAATTCCAGATATTCATTACTGTCAGAGACAAAAAAAATTCCTTCACACCACAGTTTTAAATAAGCATCCCCCTATTCTGAAACTATGTCCTTAAGTTTGAGATTCCACCATGAGTTGAAACACCTTCTCAACATCTACCCTGTCAAGTCCAATCAAAATTTTGTATGTTTCAATAAGAACACCGCCAAATGAATAAACTCAAATGAATAAAGGCCAGACCTGTTTAGCCATTCTTGATAATTCTGCCCCTTTACCCCAGGAATCAGCCTCATGAATCTTGTATGAACTGCCTCCAATGCCAGTCCATCCTTTCTTAAATACAGGGACCAAAACTGTACACAGTACTCCAGGTGCAGGCACACTAACACCTGTACAGTTGTAACAAGAACAAGACATCCCTATTTTTCAACTCCAACCACCCCCCTAGTAATAAAGGCCAAAATTCCATTCACCTTCCCAACTGCTTGTTGCACCTGTACTAACTTTCTGTGTTTCACGCACAAGAATGCCCAGATCCCTCTGCACTGCATTTTGTTGGAATCTCCCTCCATTTGAATAATAGTCTGCCTGTTGATTTGTCCTCCCAAAGTTCATGGCCTCATTAAACTCCATCTGCCAATTCGTGCCCACTCTCTCAGCCCACATATATGCCATTGCCACTGTCCATATATTCTCATCACAACAGCGATATTTATATTGTGAGCAAATTTGCGTGTATTACACTCTACCCGCTCCTCCAAGCCACTAACGTTGATCATAAACAATTGAGGTCTAGGACTGATCTTGGGGCCCTCCACAAGTCTAAAGATGTACAGGTTAAGGGGATTAGCCATGGGAAATGCAAGGTTATGGAGATAGAGTAGGGAGCTGGGCAAGGGGCTGAGGCTGGGGCTGGGGCTAGGTGAGATGCTCTTTGGACAGTCAGTGCAAACTTAGTAGGCCAAATGGTCTCTGTCTACACTCTATGATTCCAAGTTACGTGGTTCTTAACTGAAAAAGCCCTATTAAACTGGGCTGTCTGTTTTCTGCGTTAGCCAATCCTCACTCCATGCTAACACATTATCCTCATGAGCACGTACCCTTGTGCAAAAACATTTTATATGGCACCTTATTGAATGCCAATTGGAAATCCAAATATACTTCCTACTGTTTTTTATTATTAACCAACTCTGCTCGTTATATCCGCAAAGAACTCTTAGCAAATTTGTGCAACATGATTTGCCTTTCACAAAATCATTTTGACTTTGATTGTGTTCAGCAATTACTCCTTTAATAACGGACTTTTGCATTTTCCTAACAACAGATATTAGGCTACCTGGCCCATTGTTTCCTGATTTCTGTCTCCCTCCCTTCTTAAATGGGGGCATCACATTAGCAGGGAACAATTCGCTGGAAACCTCCCAGAATCTAATGAGTTCCATAATATTTCAAAAACTGGCTCCAATATCTCTGCAGCCACTTCCTTTAAAACCATCAGCTCCTGATGACTTCTCTGCCTTCAGTCCCATTAGACTGTCAAGTACTTTGTCTCTCGTAACAGAGACTGTTACAGGGCCTTTCCTCCAATCAGGATCCTGCTTATCTGATATCTTTGGAATGCTAACATTGACCTCCACCATGAAGTCCAATGGAAAATATGACATTAAATTATCTTCCATTTCCCTGTTCAAGTTTCAATTCCCCAGTCGCATTCTCCAAGGATCCCACATTGATACAAATATAGTGACCCTTTAAGCCTGCTCCACCGTTCAATAAGATCATAGCTAATCTGATTTTAACCTCAATTCTACATTCTTGTATGACCCCAGTCAACTTTCATGCCCTTGATCAAAAATCTATATCTACCAGTAACGCAGAAATAACTGAAGTTTGCAGGAGTGCTCCAAATACCTTTCACGTTCTGGATGCGTAATTGTTTCCTAACTTAATTCCTGAAAGGTCTGCATCTAGATTTGTGGCTGCATTCCTTAGTCTCAGGCTGTCCAACTGCAGAAACTGTTTTCCCCCCATATTGAGCTCCCCTCAACATCTTCAAAACTTGGAAGATTCAGAGCTATTTGTTCAAAGGTCCAAGGGATACAATGCCAGTCAGTGTAATCTTACCTCAAAATGTAACACTTGGTATCATTCTAATAAACCTACACGGATTTCCTTCTAAGGCTAACATATATTCTTTCTAACGTGCTGTGACTAGAATTAAACACAACTTCAGAGGTGGTCTAATTAAGGCTTTGTATACCCGAAACATGAATTTGTATTCCAGTCCAGTATGAAGTGCAGAATCACATGAGACTTCTTGATTATTCTTGTATCTGTTCAAAAGTTATAATGATTAGGTATATAGACTTCCAAGTGTCTTGGGTCTTTAAGGTTTTCAAGCTTTTCACCATCTAGAAAGTGACTTGTTGTTTCTTTTCAGACCCAAAGTGGTGCACTCACACCTGCCTGTATTGAAAGGCACCGGCCACATTATGCCTATTCACTTAGTCTCTCGCTTTGTAATTTTATGCTTCCGTCTACACTGGTTACATTCCCAACAATATCTGCATCATTGTTAAGCTTGTAGTCATGGCTCTGTATCTTGTCATCTATGTCATTAACAAATGATAAATATCTGAGGCACCAACACTGAAACCTACGTTCACTACTCGGGACACGTCGGAGACTCAATCTCAATCACGCAGTGCATTCATCACATGAGACTGCTATCACTAAGGAGGTTAAGAGAAGCACAATTGTGGAACCATCACATTCAAGTTCCTTTCCAGATCACACTAAACCCTGACTTGAACGTAAATCTCTGTTCCTTCGTTGTTGCTGGTTCCGTATTTTGGAAGAAGGGACAACACAGGGAGGGGAGGTATCAAGGAAAATGATATGACCACTTCAGAGTAATGCAATGGACAATAACTGCAGTAATTTTTGCACCATCCCTGTCCAGATCAACAATTTTTCATTGAAGTACAAGTCATTCATTTGGGTTCTTTTTCACAACAAACATAGCAACACTCTTCAACAAATTCACATAAATCTAATAAAGTTCACTGAAGGCACCTAAATCAACAATAAAAGATCAATAATCAATTCTGATGAAGGATCACTGAGCTTGAAGCATTAAAACTAAGTCCACAGCAATTCCATACAGGAACAAACAGCAGAAAAATGTTAAAAATTAAATCTACTACAATACAGAACTGTTTTAAAAGAAGCAATCTTCACCTGCAAGGTGCAGACACATTGGTAGAAATCTTGCAGTGCAAGCAGGAGGTCTCGCTGATTGTGACCTGTGATGAGGTGAGAGCTGCAATGGTTGATGCGAGGTGCAACCAACAAGTAAAGATCATTAAAATAGAATGGTATTTAAATGAAGAGAGAACATGTAAATAGAACAACTTTAAAGCAAAAGAAGCTTTACAAGAAGAGACTTGAAATCAGTGCTCCATAAAATAAGAGAGTTGTCTTATGAAGGAAGATTGGAGAGACTGGACAATTTTCCAGTTTAGAAAAGTGAGGAGTAATTTGATTGAAGTATATAAGATCCTGAATAGCTTTGATAAGGTGGATATAGAAAGCACCACGTTTCTTCTTGTGAGTGAGTCTAGAATGAGTGGCTTGTCCTTTTAGTATAGACTTGAGGAATGTGCTTGCTTCTCTGAGGGATCTACAACTGTGGAACTCTCTGTCTCGAAGGTAGAAGTGAATAGTTTAAAGACTAAGTTTCCTGTTAAGCAAGGGAGTCAGATGTTGTGGGGGTGGGATGGTTGCAGATGAGAATGTGTAATTTGAAGCACAAATAAATCAGGCATTGTTTTATTGAATGGCAGAGCAGGCTTGAGAGACTGAATGGCCAACTTCTACTCTTACGTACGTAGCAGGAACTGTTGAAGTTTAAAACTTAGTTAACATAGTCACATCAGACTGAGGATGGTGTAGGTAGGGTGGTGACTAAAACAGTCCATTCCCATTCCTCCATTCAAAGAGCATTATTTTTCATTGTGATGGATGATGCTATGCAATTTAACCAAGAGACTATTATGAGATTGAAATAAATGTGATAAATTTAAATTTATAGAGATCTTTGTTTTATATATATAGAAGTTTATTGAACGGAGAAGGCTGAGAGTTTTCATCAAACCAGTGTGATTTAGAAATGTCTTTCCAAGTGAAATTAGGGAAAATCCTGAAATCTTAGTATATGAGCTATAGGGAGAGGCTGAATAGGCTGGGGCTATTTTCTGTGGAACATCGACAGCTGAGGGGTGGTCTTTTAGATGTTTATAAATCATGAGGGGTATGGATAGGGTAAATAGACAAAGTCTTTTCCCTGGGGTGTGGGGAGATATAAAAGGGACCTAAGGGGCAACCTTTTCACGCAGAGGGTGGTGCATATATGGACTGAGCTGCTAGAGGAAGTGGTAGAAGCTGGTACAATTACACCATTCAAAAGGCCTCTGGATGGGTTTACGAATAAGAAGGGTTAGAGGGATGTGGGCCAAATACTGGCAAATGGGACTAGATTTATACAGGACATCTGGTCAGCATGAACGAGTTGGACCGAAGGATCTGTTTCCATGCTGTAAATCTCTATGACTCTATAACTCTGTTTTACTCTTACTCTTACTCTCTATGGATGCTGCCGACCTGCTGAGTTTTTGCTAAGTGTGATCTGCACTTTGTTTTTGTTTCAAATTTCTATCATCTGCAGTTCTTTTTTATTTATCCACCTAAATCAATACTCTGTAACAAAAACGATTGCCTTGTGTTTTGAAATAAATTAGAGGATTCTGCATAATTAGTGACCTAATTCCATAATGATACCACAACTAACCAAAATATCTGTTGTACATTTCCACTATTCTCATGTCTGGTGAAAGCATTCAGTAGACAGCTTTAAAACTACAGCTGTGAAAATACATATGCAGACATCCTTTTGCAGGACAAAAACTGAAATAACCAGAACAGCCACTGAGAATGTATGTGATGGCAAAAATATGATCCTAGGGCCGAAGGCTGCAGGAACAGCAAATCATATTCAGCCTGGGAACCCTGCAGCCCAATGGCATCAATGTGGATTTCACAAGCTTCAAAATCTCCCCTCCCCCAACCACATCCCAAAACCAGCCCAGCTCATCTCCACCTCCCTAACCGGTTTTCCCTCTCACCTCAAGCCACACCCCCATCTCCTATCTACTAACATCATCCCGCCCCCTTGACCTGTCCATCCTCCCTGGACTGACCTATCTCCTCCCTACCCCCCTACCTACACTCATCTTTACTGGCTCCATCCCCGCCTCTTCGACTTGTCTGCCTCCTCTCCACCTATCCTCTCCTCTATCCATCCTCTATCCACCTCCCCCTCTCTCCCTATTTATTTCAGAACCCTCTTCCCCTCCCCCATTTCTGATGAAGGGTTTAGGCCCGAAATGTCAAGTTTTCCTGCTCCTGTGATGCTGCTTGACCTGCTGTGTTCATCCAGCCCCATGCTTGTTATCTCGGATTCTCCAGCATCTGCAGTACCTTTAATCTCTGATACAATCCTAGGGCCATCTGTCTATAACAGCAAACGAAGCAGTGAAAATATGTCAAGTAAACATTACTGGTTAGATACCTTGTCGGATGGCACACAATTCTAACAAAGATAATTTATCTGAGCTTCAAGAAGGTAGTCAACTCAGTATTAAAACTTTGCACTGGTTAAGCCAAGTGCTGTCTTGTCTCAGGAAACAGATTCATTCTCCTTGTTGATGAAACATGATTGCAAATAATGCTAAAAGGGACAGGGGAAGGAAGGAAATCAGAAGACTGGTTGACCAGATTTGGCCATCCCATGCCAAAGTTAAAGCGTGCAGTATATTTCCTCTTTACACTTGTGTGTTACCAATGAGTCTTTTGCACACCGGTGCAATTTGCCATAAAAGGGGCTGGACACGATATCTCTTACAAAATGATCAAGACGACAAATGGTTTGTATCACTCAAAGATATGAATCAGTAGGGACAGGGAAGTAAAGTAAATTAAATTGTTAATTAAAATTTTCATGCTAGCATTGAAAGGTTGCTGAAATACAACACTGTTTTTTCAACTTAAGTACCATGTACCAAATTGATGCAGGATTAAGAAATATTCATGGCGATCAAACTTTGTGCTGGATAGCTTCTTGATTTCACAATACCATACTTACTCTCAACAGTGTCAAAGACCACCATATTGTGAAAAAATAGTCAAAATAAAATAGAGCACACCATTCCTTGTATATTATCAGCATGTGCGTACATTTAATCCCCGTGCACTAGCAGCATGTAACTATGATTGTTATAGGTGCATGCCAATAATTATTCCATTACCTTCCTCTGCAGAAGTTAAAGTTAAATGCAGACGTTTCTGTTTCACGGATGTTCCTTGTATCAACAGGAGTCTGCATCCCTCCTCAGCTCCTGCCCCAGCCATCATTTCATCTCTTTGACCTTCCTCCAGCGCCTTCTCTAGCTGCTGCTCACTCTCATTGCAAGCTATCTGTGGGCAGTGAACACAAAATAACACATTACTGTAAAACATTCATTACACAAACATTAGCAAATTGCAATTCAATGCGCGATTATTCAGTCACTGTCAATCGCAAGGTCCTTAATTCAGCTGAAAGGTTGACAGCTTGTTTTCTGTTGAAAGGTTTCCATACCTTGAAATTGAAAGGAAAAACTAAGCACTTAACTCAAATTGGCACTGACCTGCACAAATCACAATCTCGTAATTTATATTGACAATAAGCTGCTTCATTTGACAACTGTTCTGCAACCCTGAAGTGAATGATGAACCTGGCACATCTTTGTACTCATCACTAAAACTGGTATTGTGGTGCTTTAAACAAGGCAAAGCCCCAGGTACTTATAGAATCTCTACAGTATGTAACCAGGCCCCTCAGCTCAACAAGTCTACACTGACCCTCAGAGCATCTCACCCAGATCCATCCCCCGACAATCCACCTAATCTGCACATCCCTAAACATTACGTGCAATTTAGCAAAGCCAATCCACCTAGCCTGCGCATCCTTGGACTGTGGGATGAAACTGGAGCACCCAGAGGAAATCCACGCAGGCATGGGGAGAACGTGCAAACTCCACACAGACAGTTGCCCGAGGGTGGAATCAAACCCAGGCCCTTGTGCTGTGAGGCAGTAGTGCTAACCACTGAACCACCATGCCACCCATGTAAGCGTAAACTTTTAACACATTGAACTAAATCTAACATTCCATGAATCCTGAACACTGACTATAAAGCCAATCGAAGGAATGGATATGCTTAACCCTTTACAACAATTCTCAGGTGTCTACTGCTGATAATTCAAAGACATTTTATTGCACCAAAATGTTTTGAATCAACCAACTCAATTTAAGCTCTACCCTCATTCTGTTTCCGCTCCAGTGAAGTTTGACGCAAGCTACAGGAACAGCAACATATCACTCAATTACAGCCTCTGGACTCGGCACTGAGTTCAAATACTTCTGACAATAATCTTTGCCTTCAGTCAGAGCACACCTGCTCCAGGCACACCTTTTGTTTCTTTGTTTCTTTTTGTGCCCCGTCTCCATTTCTTTTGACCCTGGAGGGCTAACTTATCTGTCAATCTCTCCTGTCTTCCACTTGATCACAGACCTGCTTTTTATCCTTGGCCTATGTACCCTGTGCTCAAAACTTCAATGACACTGCTAACCTTCCGTCATCAACTGAAATGCCAATTCTTTCTCTCTCCACAGATGCTGCCAGACCTGCTGATTTCTCCAGCACTTTCTGTTCTTGCTTTGAATTTACAGCATTCTCAGTATTCAAACTGAACAATGTAAGTAGCAAAGCACAAGCAGATTTTCGTCGCTTGCATTATATATTAATTTAACACATCTGTGAAATAGCAGATGTGGATTATCCATAAAATTCTAGAGACTTCATGTCTGTCAGCTTAAGGATACTTCATTCAGGCTTAGAGGTAATACCGGAATTATAACAGTAGCCTCTGCATCAACTACTATTCATGTAATATGAATGTAATAGTGTAATTGTAATTCAAACTGAATTCAGTTCTCGTGGCACCAGTGGCCCAGGTCCACCCAACATTTTGTCGAAAAAGAACTTATATAAAAATAACATTCCCTCCAACTTGTTACAAACATCTTAACAGGCTCACTCATTTCACAAGATCAAAATGATTTTTTTTTAAAGTGCTGTAATTCAGTACAAACACTTACATTATAACCAATGTATTTGGCTTAATTATGAAGTAGGAACTCAATATTTAACATAAATCATCTTCTGTTTCAATTTAATCTCCATATCTCTATTCATTCAGGGAGCTGTAGCTTTGAATGCTCATCCTCTGCCCATCATGGGAATATCTTCACAACTGAACTGTCACTAAAGGCCTTTATGTTGCTCGATAACCAATTTAGCTGCCAGTCTTTAATTCCAGTCCAGGCTTTGTGGATGCTGTTATCATAATAAGGGGCAAGACCTTTAGGACTGAGATGCAGGGCAATTTCTTCACCAAACTGTCAATTGCCTTGATGGGCAAAGGATGAGCATTCAAAGCTACAGCTCCCTGAATGAATAGAGATATGGAGATTAAGTTGAAACAGAAGATGATTTATGTTAAATATTGAGTTCCTAATTCATAATTAAGCCAAATACAAGTAGTACTGGGTTAACTGAAACAGGAATTAACAGGAGGAGACAGGGTACAAGAATACCTCACAGGCAACATAAAAAGGAACACAAAAATGTTTTTTGAACATCGAAATATTAAAATGTAGTCAAAGATCCAATTAGATACCAAAAAGCAGAAATCTTACCAAGGATAAAGGCACGAGTAAGTTACTAAATGAGTACTTTACACCGGTCTTCACTAAAGACCAGAAGGCTGCCAATATAACAGTAAAAGAATGTGATTTTACACAAATTGAAAGCGAGATTATAAAGAAGGTTTTCAGTGCTCAAGGTAGAAAAATTACCCAGTCCAGATGGGATGCCTCCTAGGTCACTAACCAAAGTAAAGATGGAAAGTGGGGAGGCTCTGATCAGTTTTCCAACCAACCCTACATTAAGAAAGCAGTGCTAGAGCTCTGGAGAACTGCAAATGTTACATCTTTGTTTGTTAGGACAGAGAGATCAAACCTGGCAACTGTGTGCCAGTCAGCCTACCAGAGATTTAGAGGCAATAATCCAGAGAAAAATAACTGGTACTTGGTAAATGAATACCAGCGAGGATTTATTAAAGACAACACAGAAGCAAAATATCAATACTGTGGATACAAGAAATCTACAAAAACACTAGAAAAGGTCAGCAAGTCAGGCAGCATCTCAAGAGAGAAAAAAAGTAATGTTTCAGGTTGAGATAACCCTTCATCAGTTGGAGAAACTTACTAGAATGAGTACGAGGGACAGCAGACTTCAGTCAAGTGGCATGACTAGGGAAACAACTTGAAACAGATAAAGTTCGAGGTAGATTTGATGGAGGTGTTTGAAATCGTAAAGAGTTTTGATACAGGGTCAGTAACCAGAGGCACAGATTCATACAAAAGCTCCAAAGATGACATGAAGAAAACCAAATTTACTTGAAAGGGTGCCAGAAACATGTTCATTATTAAACTGCACAAAGGAACTAGATAAATTCCTTAAGTGGAAACCTTTGCAGGCAATGGGGAAGTAGAAGTAGGGTACAAATAACTGAATTACTGGCACAGGCATGGTGAGTCACACGTCACATGGCATCTTTTTTGTGCTTTATCTATGGTTCCATAAAACCTCCCAGTGATGTAGTTAAAATTTCTACTTGCCCAAGCTCAACCTGGTAGGCCTGCTAGAACTGCTAAGAACAAGTATGGTGAACATGTGGCTCACAGATCCCAATCTCTGAAACTATCTTGTCCAATCACTGTTCCTCTTTTCGCACACTCTCTATTTCTCCCTCCCCTCTCTCCCCAGCCCTGCTGCCTAATAATCAAACATGCTTTTCAGGAGAAAATTCGACAGTTACCTGAAAAGGAAAAATATGTTGAACTTTTGGGGAAATGGTTTAAGATTGGGAACAGGTGTATTTCTCTTGCACGGAACAGACAGAGACACAATCGGCCATTTAGTCTTCTGCTGAACTGTAACCATTTTACAATACTAAAACATTATGCCTCACTAGTTCAATCTCCACCTTACAATGCACTTGTTGTACTTTTACGTAATAAACATATGTAATACTTTTCCTGAGATAAAGAGATCAAACTTTACAAAATACTCCAAATGAGGTCCAACAAAATTCCTTTAGAATCTTTATTTTCTCCATTCATTGTAGGAGGTGGGCATCGCGGGTTGGGCCAGCATTTATTGCCCATTTCAAGTTGCCTTGAGAAGGTGGTGGCAAGCTATCTTCTTGAACCACAGCAGTCCAGGTGGTGTAGGGAGACCCAAAATACCATTAGGGAGGCCGATCTGTTTATGTTCCCCATTCCACATTCCCAACTATCCCTAATAGCTCAGAGTGCCTTGCGTAACAAGAAACCGTTTACCAGTGCATTAAAAAAATTCAATGACTCACCTCTGTTGCTTTCTGAAGCAGTCCCAAAGTTATACAATCATCTTATAAAAATGCATTTCCTCATGTCTGTCCTAAACTAACAATCCTCAATTTCAAAGCAGTTAGATCAGTCCCCCTCGCTTTAGACTCACCTACACAAGAAAACATTCTTTTCAAACTAACCTTGCCAAGAACATTCAGGATCTCATAGACTTCAATCAAATCATTTCTCACTCTTCTAAACTCAAGGTGGAAACATTTCCAGCGTCTCCAATCTTGCCTCCTAAGGCAAACCGCACATTCAGGAATAAGTCTAGTGAAGCTGTCCCCATCACCTACAGTGGCAGGAGGTAATTCGGGCCACTGATTATTTGAATTCTATATTTGGCAGCCAGCTGCATGCAACGGAAAATACAGCACTACCCACATATATCTTCAGTATTACATTTGTCACGTATTTAGAACATATATAATCAGAGTAGAACCAGCCCAAATAAACACTTCCACCAAAAGCGAATTATTTAATCTGTTGCTTGGGCAATGTAAAAAAGGTACATTGTGAGGTGGAGAGGGAATTAGTGAGGTGAAAGGGTATTAGAATTATAAAATGGTCACAGTACAAGACAAATTCACCAAGACCCACTCTTGCACATTTCCCCTAGAAGTCCAGTAAGTATTTCCTCTTCAGATAACTATTGAATTCTCTCCTGAAAAGTATATTTGAACAGTACAAGGCAGCGTCAGGATGGGGGGTGGAAGTGTGAGACAGACAGAGAGACGTGGGGGCTGATTGAAGAGGATAGTTTCAGACATTGGAATCTAGATGGCTAAAGGATCAGCTCCCAGTGAAGAGACAAAGGGAGATAGCAATATAAAAGAGGGAAGAGTCAGGTGAAGCATGAAGAATTGCAGGAAGTTTCAGCATTACATGGGTTACAGAAAATGGTATCTGCATAGCCATGAAAGAATTTAAACACAAACAGGAGAATTTTAAATGTGAAGCATTGTGAAACAGAGAACTGATGAAAGTCAGTGAGGACAGAGGTGAAAGTTTTATATAAAACGTTGAGGACTTCATTAGAAGGGATGCAAGTCTGGACAAATTTTGAGTAATGAAGATGGTACAGGGCAGGTCAAGAAAGAATTGGAGCAATCAATTCAGAGGTTGCCAAGGCATGGATGACAATTTAAACAGCAGAGGTGAGACTTAAGAAAATGAGAACAAATAGTTTTGGTTTTAAAAGGACACCAAGATTTCATCCTTGGAACTTCAAACAAAAAATAAACTCCTGATTACCTTTAGAGTTGGACCTTCCTCTTCATCGTTTGAAGAAGAGTCTTCCGCTTGCTGAGATACAAGGACAAACTCTTCACTGTTCAGTGTGGAAACAGAGTCTGATGAACTACTCAAGTTGCGCAAAGCTTGAACATCCATCTCTCAACTGGTACAACACATAGCAGCAATCTGGAAAAAAGAGGTTTTAGATATGACAGGCTTTTCAAGTCTGTGTTTATTGCTGATTTTTAAAATTATACTTTCCTGGCTAAAAGGTAGAAAAATTGGAGAAAATCTTGTTTACGCTTTCAAATATCCTTAAACTACAAGATAGCACATAGCAAGAACCTAACAAGAGACGGTTAATACTAAATGATTTCCCACTATTAATTACACAGCTCACAGACACCAGCTCTCTAAGCCTCAAACATCCGGGAAACATACATTGCCAGCAGTTGTTCAACTAATGACTTCAAATAATTACTGATCCACTTGGGACTGTTGGTGACATTACACAAGTGATGTTGCTCATACACAATATGATAATTACATTGAGTGGGAAACTAGAAACAGTTTCAATGCAGCTGCATGCCATCATACCAGATAACACATGTCTAAATAGAAGTAGTAAGACTGAAAATACTCTTCAGACAGCTGATCAACAGTGTAGATTTATTCACTATCTGAGCTTTTATTTTGAGAAATCGCTTTGCCTCCTCTGAACATCGTTTCTGGAATCAGAAATGTACCATACAGGGGTGTCAATGAAAGAATGTGCTATATCAGCCTACAGCACAGATAAAATGACAATACACTGCCTTACAGGACTACTGGGAAAAGGTACGTGAGTCTGTGCATTAACTCCCCCAACCCCAACGTAGGACCAACTCCTTTGTGTTTATTGCACAGGGCACAGATCCAAATTCCACCTTTCACCTGATGACATCCTCAAATTAGTGAGTTTCCCACACTCTGCCTCCGATGTCAGCCACTCAACTGCCATGCAAACAGAGCAAGCTAGGAACTAATTTGAAAGAAATGTGAATAATATGACCAAAAGAACATCTCACATTGCTTCCCTCACAGAATGTGGCTTTATTGTGTTCATGAGGCCTTTGCATGCATGCAAACAAAACTTAGCAGTAAATGAAGCAGAATAGTGACAAAATATGGATAACTAATTTGTTAAAGAGGCACATAATATGTTAAAGGTGAGATGGTACATTTTGGTGGGCCACACACCATACTCCTTGAAAACAGGTGTCTAAAAGGCTGAAAGAAACAAGGGGCCTAAGAATACGTATACACGGAGCATTAAAATTAATGCCACAAGTTAATAAGTCACTTCAATAAAGGAGAAATAATGCACTGCAATTCATTCTTAGTAGGAGAGAACAGAAAAGCAAAGAAGCATGATTAAACTGTCCAGGTCTCTATTAACAAAAGAATTTGAGGCAATAAGAATGTGAATAAACAATGTAGTAGAATGCTACCAGAACTGATCCAATTCAGGACAGATGAAATACTCCTCAACCTGAGCTGACTTAAATCCTCAGATGATGATACAGGAGTCACTCTCTGCTGATGTGCCTTCGTGTCACACCGAGCAAATGGCCTTCAAAGGAAATTTGCTTGATGGTTGTGGGTTAGCCATCAACTTAAGACAGGAATATTTCAGAAACCACCAAGTTCTAACTGTACTCCCATCTACTATAGCAACAAATGACAACGCTGAAAGTTGCAGTTAATTTCACTAATCTTAGAAGCACAATCTTCAGAAATAGTTGCATTGACAGAGATCGCAGAGAAATTTGACTGAGGACGGCAAAGAGCAAGTTCAGCACTTGCCCATTTACACAAGAACCTGTTGAAGACATGAGGCATCAAATATACAACAAAACTTGTTATGCACAAAGCTGTGGTAATACCCAACTCCTGTATGCACAGGAGACTTGAACTACCTACCGTAGAAATATTAAGCAGTTTTAAGTTTCACACAAGATGCATTCATATCATTATGAGCATCAAATGGGAGGAGAAAGTGGACAACACAGAAAGAGTTCAAAGAACAGAGAAATCTGGAATTGCAGCACTCATCATCAGAGCCCAGCTCAGATGGAGAGGACATGAAGATACAAAACAGATGATCAAGTCCCTAAGACAGTTCACACGTTCACTACTTCGAAGTGAGGCAGGTCACAATTAAGATTCAAGAATTCCTCGAAGGTGAGTATCAGGAACTGCAGCTTGTCCACCACAAACTAGGAAAAAAAGTGAGGGATGAAGAGAGACTGGGAAGCAATCTCAAGTACAGAAATAGAAGTTGCTGAAAAAGCTCAGCAGGTCAGGCAGGAATCTGTGAAGAGAAATCAGAGTTAATGTTTCGGGACCGGTGACCCTTCCTCAGAACGTTAACTCTGATTTCTCTTCACAGATGCTGTCAGAGCTGCTCAGCTTTTCCAGCAACTTCTGTTTTTATTTCTGATTCACAACATCCAAAGTTTTTTGGTGTCTACATATCAATCTCAAGTAGTTGGTTATGTTGAACAGCAAAAAAATACAGGCAGCAAAGGATTAAAGACAAACTAGGATGTCCAGGAAATCCTGAATAAAAAGTGGACAATTCAACTTTGTCCACAATGTAGAAAGTCATATAAGTCTACCATCTGGCTCTCCAGCCACATTAGAACATAACAGATCATTGTGAACACACGCACAAGTAGGTTCAGGAACAGCTTCTTTCCGGCTGTTATCAGACTGTTGAATGGACTCTGGCCTCAAATAATGTAACCCGTATGCCTCTAAGCTTTTTTGATCTGTACATCCTTTACTTGCTGTGATCCACCTGTACCGCTCGTAAACAAAGCTTTTCACTGTATTTCAGTACATGTGCCAATAAAATCAATCAATCAACAAACACAGAAAAAGTGATCACCTTTGATAACAGAATCCAGAATGGAGAGGTTATACCTAAATTAAACATTTGAAGAGGTTGAGGGCCTTTCCTGTGGCAAAGAGATAACTGATGGTGATCTAGCAGAGACATTTATGATTATCAAAAGGTTTGATCAATTAGATGCAGAAACGATGTTTCCTTGCGTGTGAGATCTTCGGCAGGCTCAAGAGGCTGATTGACCTACTCCTGCTTTAAATTTCAATGTTCATAGCTAGAAATGACAAATGGAAAACTGTCACTAATATATTCAGTAGGGAATTCTGGAGGAACATCTCTACCCAGAGTTGCTAACACAGGGAGTGGGTAAATCAAATAGTATGAATGAAAGGAAAGTTAATGCATCAGGATGAAAGGAATAGAAGGACCTGATGATGGTGTTAGGTGGAAAAGACTGAGGTTTGCAAGAAACATAATCACTAGCATAGAGGCATTGCTCTGCTGATTGTACAGTGGCAACTAATGTAATAAGTTCATAAGGCATCATGAAGAAGGAAATACACGACAGAAATGCATCCTGAAATTCACAAGGATCGAGTCAGAATTACAGGTCAAAAGAACCAGAAGCAGGGGCAGTAGGCAATTCAGCTCCTCGAAAGCTGCTCTGTCATTTGAGGTGATCATGGCTGATCTTATCTCGGCCTCAACTCCACATTCCTGCTGGCTCTCCATAACACTCCAACCCAATTCTGATTAACAATTTGTCCACCTCCTCCTTAATTTACTCAATGTCCCAGCATTCAACTCTGGGTAGTGAATTCCATAGAAAGAAGTAATTTCTCCTCATCTCCATTTTAAATGTACCAACTCTTACCCTAAAGCTATGGCCTTTCGTTCTAGATTGCCGTACAAGGGGAAACATCCTTTCTATGTCTACTGTCAACCCCATTAGCAACACTTCAATTTCATTCCTTTCATTGTTCTAAACTCCAGAGTTTAGGTCTAAACTGCTCAAGTCTTTCTTCAAAAGACAAATTCCTCATCTCTAGAATTAATCTAGTGAACCACCTCAGAACTACCCCAATGCAACTACATCCCAACTCAAGAAAGGGGTCCAAAATTGTATATAACACTCCAAGTATGGTTGCACAAATGCCTCATACAGTTACAGCAACACTATCTTACTTTTACACTATACTCCTTTCGTAATAATTGCCGAAATTCCAACAGCCTTCATTCTTACCTACTGTATCTGCATACTAGCTTTCTGCAATTCATGCATAAGGACACACAGATCCCTTGGTATACATTGTTTGAATGGTGCCACTTAAGGTCAAGAAGCCTGTTCAAACTTAAACTGAGATTATCTCCAGGGTTTTACAGCTGTCTCTTTTAAAATCGATCTCTAAGAGTGTGGAGCTAGAAGAGCACAGCAGGTCAGGCAGCATCAGAGGATCAGGAAAGCTGATGTTTTGGTTAATGACCCTTCCTCAGAAATGGGGGAGGGAGAAGGGAGCTCTGAAATAAATAGAGAGAGGAGGGTGGGGCTGGGAAGGTAGGTGGGATGGTGATAGGTGAGTGCAGGTAGGCATTGGTGGGGATTGGTTAGTGAGGTGGGAGGAGCTGATAGGTGGGAGAGAAGATGGACAGGTCAAGGAGGCAGGGATGAGAGGGATGATTGGTCTTGGGATGATGCCGGGGTGGGGAGATTTTGAAGCTTGTAAAGTCCACATTGAGATCATTGGGCTGTAGGCTTCCAAGGCAGAATATGAGGTGTTGCTACTCAAGTGTCTGGGTGACATCGTTGTGACACTGGAGGTGGCCCAGGATGGACATGTCGTCCAGGGAGTGGGAGGGGGAGCTGAAGTGGTTCACGATTGGAAGATGTTGTCGTTTGTTGCAGAGTGCAGGTGCTCTACAAAGTGGTCTCCGGGCCTCCGTTTGGTCTCACTGATGTAGCAGCGGTCACAACGGGAGTAGCGGATGTGCAGGTGAAGCTCTGTCTGATGTGGAAGATTTTTTTGGGTCCTTGCATGGAGGTGAGGGGGGAGGTGGCGGGGACGGTGGAGCTAGTGGGGAGTGTGGAGTGGACGAGGGAGTTGCGGAGAGAGCAGTCCCTACGGAAGGCAGAAAGGGGTGGAGAAGGAAATATATCCTTGGTGTGGGGTCAGATTGCAGGTGGCGTGCCGTGTTCCTCCAGCGCCACACTGTGTTATCTCTGACTCCAGCATATGCAGTTCTTACTATCTCTAAGAGTTTTGTCACTTGTTTCAAATGACATCCACTGGATCAAGTAATGAGAAACACGGGAAGTTACAAATTCCTTGTGACTAATTCCATCCCTTGAATGTCAGGCTCTGAACAACAACACCAAGTGAACCTTGTTAACCAGACTCAGAACAATTAAGGGTCTCGGTGCAGTCAACTTCCAACTCGAGGCCTCATCACAAACCCATATTATAGATTTGTGGACAGACACAAACAATGCTGCATGTTACCGAGGAGCATTCTCTCAACTGACTAATTGGCACCTTAAACACAATAAATTAAGCAGTGATCATCTGACTCCAGGAACGTGCATTCACTGAATAAAGATAAATCGGCTCTCAGTCAAAGAAAGTTTCAATTTCAAAATTCTCGTCCTTGTTTTCAAATTCCTCATGGTTTGCTCCTCCCTATCTCTGCAATCGCCTCTAAGACTAACCCTACAGCCCTCTAAACATCTGCACACTGGCTCTGACACCAATTTTAACTGTTGCACCTTTTGTGGCTATACCCTCAACTATATAAGCCCCAAAGCTCTGGAATTCACTGCTTGCACTTCTCCATCTCTCTACCTCTTTTCCTTCCTTTGAGATACTCTTCAAAATGCAACTCTTCAACCAAGCTTTGGCCATCTGACTTATTTTGTGACTCACTATCATAATTTGATTCATTAAAAACGCTACAGAAACAACACTGTTTAATGGAAGACAAAACCCCTTTCTACGATGAGATACTGAGAGTTTTTGATATTTTTTATTCACTCATGGGACAAGGGCAGTGCAGCTGGAGCAGCGTTTATTGCCCATCCTTAGTTAACATTGAGAAGACGCCTGTAAGCTGCCTTCTTGAATCACTACAGTCAATGTGCTATAGGGCACCTTCAGTGCCATTAGGAAAGCAATTCCAAGATTTTGACCTAGCAACACCAAGGGAGCAATATATTTCCAAGTCATGATGATGAGTGGCTTGGAGGGGAGCTTGCAGGCGACGGTGTTCCCATATATTTGCTGCCCTCGTCCTTCTAGAAGGCAGTGGTCGTGGGATTGCAAGCTTCAGTCTAAGGATCTTTGGTGAATTTCTGCAGTGCATCTTGTAGATAGTATGTACTGCTGCTACTGAGTGTTGGTGTTGGAGTGACTGAATGTTTGTGGATGTGGTCTAATAAAAAATGGCAAACTAATCAGAAGTCTAACGCAAACAGAGGAACAATAGTTCGAAAGTAATTCTTTAAAAAAGGTGAAGGGAGTAACCATGACAGGGTCCAGCTATCGCAGGATTCTAAAACAAACTCTCTACGGTGAACATGAACATGAACATGAACAGGCAAAACGAATTCAGCAAACAGCCCCCAGTCAGCTCTCAGCATAGTGACATTCAAGAGATGGAAGTGATGAGAAGCAGTCTGTGACAAGTTGGAAAAGGCTGAGGCTCTTTTCATGAACTGAAGAATGTGAGGTGAGATTTTGAAACTGTATTTATGAGAAGAATATCAATTGACTAGCAGCACTAATCCAGATACCAGTTCTTCAACCAAGCTTTAGAATCATAGAGATCTACAGTGCAGAAAAAGGCCCTTTTGCCCATCATGTCAGGGCCAGTCAAAAACAACTATTCTAACCATTCTCATTAAACTTCCCAGGAAAAAGATATGGAGGAGCGAGATCTCATAACGAGATGGAGAACCGAACTGGTAAAGCTTACACAGTAAGGAGAAAAGATGACAATTGGACATGGATTATATCCTGCTGTGTGGATTAGCAGAGATACCATAAACATTTCTCTCAAATTGGATCAATGTGCTCCACACACTACCCTCAGACTGGGTCAGGAGAGGGGGGTGAACCTGCTGTACACACTGACCACAGAATGGGTCAACAGCAGAAGGAGGTAAACCTGCTATAAACACTGCCCTCAGACTGGGTCAGGAGATGGGGTGAAGTAACTGCACACACTGTAGTCATGCCGGGTCAGGAGAGGCAGTGAAGTTAATGTACACAGTGCCGTCAGACTGGATCGGAATTGAGGAGTCGTGGTGAGGAGGGAGTGGCAAGGGTGCCATACACACTTCTCAAACTGTGTCGGGAGTGAGCGGGAGAGTTGCAGGGAAGGGGTGAGGCAGCTGCACACAATGGAGCAGAAGTGTGGGGTGGCAGATGGCTGAGTGAGACAGCAGACAGGGAGTGGCAGATTGGTTTTCACTGGCTTCAGACTGAGTCAGGGTGATAAAAACTAAAAAAACTGCATCTTTTTTCACTGAAGTCCTCAGAAGGGCCCGTTGTCACTGGAGAAGTCAGTCCCAGGTACGACACTCCGATCATTCAGTTGGCATAATAATCTTCATGTAAAGTTAGCCTGCAGAGCAATACATCAAACCTATTCCAACCTCAATTTCCCTTACAACATTCTCTCTATGCAGCTGGAATTCATGTAAGAATGGTAACTAACACAAAGGATTTTTTCTCCCCAACGCCCCTCTGCCAACCTTATTCCAGTACGCTGAGGTCAACTGTCATGCCCACAGCAGAACCCACCCCTGCCACACTGAGATTTACTTGGTAGAGAAACAGAATTTTACCATCCTGATCCACATCGCTTAGTAGCATGTATCTAGAGAACCAACTAGAGAAAGACTGACCTTGACCAGGTAGGTATTGGCTAACAAAGAAGGAAAGACAAATCAATTAACAATCTATGAGAGATAAAAGGTACTGCAGATGCTGGAGAAGAGGGTTTAGGCCCGAAACGTCAAGTTTTCCTGCTTCTATGATGCTGCTTGACCTGCTGTGTTCATCCAGCCCCATGCTTGTTATATCAATTAACAATCTAATTGCATTTGGCCCTTAGGGAAGAAGGACCACAATACAATAGAATTCTTCATGAAGATGGACAGTAACATAGTTGTTTCTGAAACTAGCGTCCTTGAATTTAAATAAAGGAAATTACAATGGTACAATGTGTGAGTTAGCTACGATAAATTAGGGACCATAATTTAAAGGGATGACACTGGGCAGGCAATGGCAAATATTTAAAGAACATGGGGATGAACTGCAAAAGTTATTCACGCCAGTCTGGCATAAAAACAAAATGAGAAATGTGGTCAAAACCATGACTAACAAGGGCACATAGGGATAGTATTAAATTCAAGGAAGAGGTATATAAATTGGCCGAAAAAGAAACAGACCTTAGGATTGGGAACAGTTTAGATTTCAGCAAAAAGAGACAAAGAGACTGATTAAGAGTGGAAGATAAGAGTTTGAGAGTAAGCTTGCAGGCAACATACAAATTGTTAGTAAAACTTCTTTGGATATGCAAAGAGGAAAAAAGTGAGTAAAGACAAATGTAGGTCCTCTACAGTCAGAAACCAGGGAAATTTATAATGGGGAACAAAGAGATGACAAAACAATTAATTACATACTTTAGTACCGCCTTCACAAAGGAAGACACAAATGACATCCCAAAAATATGGGGAACTTAGGGCCTAACAGGAAGGAGGAATTCAAATAAATTAATTAGTAGGGAAATGGCATTGGGGAAATTAATGGGATTAAGGCTGAAAAATCCCCAGGCCGAGAGAAGTTTCACCCCAGAGTACTTAAACAAATGGTACCAGAAATAGCAGATGCACTAGTGGTCATTTTTCAAAATTCTGTAGATTCTGAAAGAGCTCCTATGGATTGGGTGGTTGCTAATGTAACTGCTATTTAAGAGGGGAGGCAGACAGAAACAGCGAATTATAGACAAGTTAGCTTGATATCACAGAATCCCTACAGTGTGGAAGCAGGTCATTCAGCCCATCAAATCCACACTGACCCTTCAAAGAGTATCTCCCAGACCCACTCCCCTACCCTATCCCTGTAACCCTGCATTTCCCATGACTAATCCACTTAACATGCATGCCCCTACATACAACGGGCAACTTAGCATTGCCAATCCACCTAACCTGGATATATCATTCCACAGGAAAATGATACAGCTCATTATAGAAGATGTAATTGCACAGAACTTGGAAGATAGTGACATGAACAGACAGAGCCGGCATGGATTTATGAAGGGACATTAGAAATAGAATTAAGTTTATTGTCACGTGTATTCAAATACAAGGTTACACGAGTACAGTGAAAAGTGTACATAGTCACCATACCTTGTGCCATTTTAGGTACAAAGGTACCGAGGGTGCAAAATCTTAGGTACAAAGCAAAAAAAAGATAAGTTATAGGTTAAACATTACCGTCCTTCTTAGTATAAAGTCGAGAAAAAAGAAGTCCTGCTTGACAATTTTGCTGCATGCAGTAGATTGGATAATGGAGAGCAGCAGATGGTGGATTGGAAACTTGGATTTTCAGAAGGCTTTTGATAAGGTTTCACATAAGAGATTAGCATGCAAAAATAAAGTGTACGGGATTGGAGGTAGTAAACTGACATCCTGGCTGGTAGACAGGAAATAAACAGTAAGAATAAATGGGTCTTTTTTCAAGTGGCAGACAGTTATTATTTAGGAACCAAAGGGATCAGAGCGATTCACAATATATATTAACAATTTAGATGACAGAATTAAATGTATTATCTCTAAGTTTGCAGACAGCATAAAGCTGGGTGGGAGGATATGCTGTGAAAAGGACGGAGAGAAGCTTCAGTGTGATTGGACAGGTAAATGGGCAAATGGCTGATGCAGAATAATGTGGATAAATATGAAGTTATGCATTTCGGTAGCAAAAACAGGAGGAGAGATTACTTGAATGGAAAAGAGGAAAGTGGGAAAGAGGAGGTGCAATGAGACCTGGGTGTCCTTTTGTACCAGTCGCTGGAAGTTAGCATGCAGAAGCAGCAGGCAGTGAGGAAGGCAAATAATATGATGGCCTGCATAGCGAGGGGATTCGAGTACAGGTGTAAGGATGTCATGCTGCAACTATATAGGGTATGGGTAAGACCAAACCTGGAGTATTGCACAGTTTTGATCTCCTTATCTGAGGAAGAGAATGTTCTGGCTGTGGAGGGAGTGCAAAGATTTACCAGACTGATTCCTGGGATGGCAGGACTGATTGGTTACAACTATATTCATTGCAGTTCAGAAGAATGAGGTGCTTATCTCATAGAAACCCATAAAATTCTAAAAGAATTAGACAGAGAAGATACAGGAAGGATGTTTGCTCTGACTGGGGAGTCCAGAACCAGAGGTCACAGTCTAAGGATAAGAGGCATGCCTCTTAAGACAGAGATGAGGAGGAACTTCCCATGGAGTAATGGGCCTTTGGAATTCTCCACCACAAAGTTTAAAACATTGAAGACTTTCAGTTAAGATATAGATATAGTTCTTTGAGCTCAAGTGTTCAAAGGATATGGGGAGAAAGCAGGAACAGGGGACTGAGTTGAATGATCAGTCGTGATCACATTGAATAGGAGAGGAGGCTCAAAGGACCAAACATCCTACTCCTGCTCCTATAACCTATGTTACGAGAGCCTGTGGTAACAGCTGAGAAATTCTGTCCCCAAAACTGCCGAATTCCAGATATGCCACTGGAGATCTGACAGCCTGCAGCTTGCTCCTATACCCCAGAGCATGTCAGCAACCCAACTCAGACTGTAGGGCTGCAGGTAAGTGGCTCACACATGTATTGGCCTTTTGGAGGCACTCTACTTTCATATTGCACTAGTGTAAGTATCAGAGCAGAGTGAATACACACCTCAGTAAAGTGGGGTCAGGGGCTCTTCCCAGACCAAAAGGAGTATGTTTCCTTTTCTTTCTGTTCACTCCTAAGGAAATCCAAAAACATTTTTATAATCACATGCCACTGAGATACCATTACGCAGTAACTAGAGGCCTAAACTCATGCCTAGAATGAACTGTTTTCACCAGCGTGCCCAATTAGGTCCAAGTGGAGAATTCCCCAGGGTAGCTGAGAACAGCCTGAACCAATGATTAAAGCTAATTCTAGTAAATTCCTGCCCCCTAGTATTTGAATCAGAAATGAATGATCACACTAGTATGACTAGTGTTGCCCTTAAGACAATAGTATTCACCATAAATTCAGCAAAAACTGTAAAACAAGCCAACAAAAAGGCACGTTGATGGCCATACCTCTTACTGAAACCGGAGGCAGAATTTGGGTGAATGTTTGAACTAAAGTCATGGAGCATTTCCAGTCCTACAAAAATGGATGTGGGCAAAGTACATCTACAAAATAAACCTTCATTTCAGACTGCGCAATAATCACATATTTGTGGCCTTGACGGATCATATCTTGGCATATAATCCCTGAAAGTTGTCACCCAGGTTGATAGGGTTGTTAAGAAGGCGTACGGTGTGTTAGGTTTTATTGGTAGAGAGATTGAGTTTCGGAGCCGTGAGGTCATGTTGCAGCTGTACAAAACTCTGGTGCGGCTGCACTTGGAGTATTGCGTACAGTTCTGGTCACCGCATTATAGGAAGGATGTGGAAGCATTGGAAAGGGTGCAGAGGAGATTTACCAGGATGTTGCCTGGTATGGAGGGAAGGTCTTATGAGGAAAGGCTGAGGGACTTGAGGCTGTTTTCGTTAGAGAGAAGAAGGTTAAGAGCTGACTTAATAGAGACATACAAGATGATCAGAGGATTAGATAGGGTGAACAGTGAGAGCCTTTTTCCTCGGATGGTGATGGCTAGCACGAGGGGACATAGCTTTAAATTGAGGGGTGATAGATATAGGACATATCAGGGTAGATTCTTTACTCAGAGAGTAGTCAGGGCATGGAATGCCTTGACTGCAGCAGTAGTAGACTCGCCAACTTTAAGGGCATTTAAATGGTCATTGGATAAACATATGGATGATAATGGAATAGTGTAGGTTAGATGGGCTTCAGATTGGTTTCACAGGTCGGCGCAACATCAAGGGTCGAAGGGCCTGGACTGCGCTGTAGTGTCCTATGTTCTATTGGCTGCTACGAGAGCAGTTTAACTTCTGCTGCACTTCCCCTTCAGTAACACCACATAATTGCATTGTAAGGATTTCAACACTGATAACTGGATGCAAAATTGAATCTTTCAAGGCATCGTTTCAACAGAGCCTAAGGCATTTGTTTGCTTCACTGCAAAATAAAAACTAAAGCCGTTCTGAGACAATGGCTACCAATGCACGGAAGAAACCACTCAAAGCCAAACTATGAGAAAGGATGTCAGTATTGAGTTACGGTTTATTTAGCGAAGAGCAATTTCAACAGAATCTCAGATAGCTGTAGGGCAAGAGACCGTTCAGCTCAAGAATGACATTAGCACTTATTTGATGGCCCTCCACTGAATCTAGGGAATGCAGCGGAGGTACTGATGGTGGAATTGTTCTAGCGCTCTTACAAGCCACTGCTTACACAGTTCAGCTCCCCAGTGCAATACAGGTGCATGATGATAACAATTGTTCTGAACACAAGGACTTTCGTTGACCTATTTTAGGTCATACACTCTCTGCTGTAGTTTGTTGAAGGCTGAATTAATAAAGCTGATCCAGTATTGGATCTCATCAATGGTGGCCTTTTGACAGTTGCAGGTACCACAATACCAGGAATGCCTAACATATCCAAAAAATATATCTATACACAGAGCAAAGTAACTCTCAAACCTTTTCTGTACTCTCTCAAAAACCTTCACTACCTAAAGTGTGGTGTCGAGAATTGAAAATATAGCAGTTGAAGCCAAATCAGAATTTCAGAGAGACGTTCATCAGAGTTTTGAGATAACAAGCATGGGGCTGGATGAAAACAGCAGGTCAAGCAGCATCATAGGAGCAGGAAAACTTGACGTTTCGGGCCTAAACCCTTCATCAGAAATGGGGGAGGGGAAGAGGGTTCTGAAATAAATAGGGAGAGAGGGGGAGGCGGATAGAGGATGGATAGAGGAGAGCATAGGTGGAGAGGAGGCAGACAAGTCGAAGAGGCGGGGATGGGGCCAGTAAAGGTGAGTGTAGGTGGGG